>WNGS01002251.1:37080-59503 GCA_020271785.1 Procambarus virginalis
TTCCACCTGTTGTCCCCTTGTTCGTGTTCCACCCGAGCTAAATAGTTTATCTTTATCTACCCTTTAAATTCCTCTGAGAATTTTATAGGTTAAAATCATGTCTCCCTAACTCTTCTGTCTTCCAGTTTTGTGAGGTTTAGTTCCAGTAATCTTTCCTTGTAGTTCATGCCCCTCACTGGACTAGCCCTCTTGTCATCTTGTAGTCTCTTGCTGTCTTTCCCTGTCTTAATCCTTCTCATAATTTTAGCATCATCAGCAAACATTAAGAGGAATGAGTCTATGCCCTCTGGGAGATCATTCACGTATATCAGAAACAGGATAGGCCGAGTATAGAGCCCTGTGGACTACGATGGTGACTTCACACCAATCTGAGGTCTCACCCCTTACAGTAACTGCTTCCTGTTGTATAGGTACTCCCTTATCCATTGGAGCGCCCTACCACTTACTCCAGCTTGTTTCTCCAACTTATGCAACAGCTCGTATGGGGCACTGTGTCAAAGCTTTCTGACAGTCCGAGAAAACACTCTGCCCATCCTTGTCTTTCTTGCTTAATGCTTTGCTTGGTCATATAATCTTTTTTTTTTTTTTTTTTTTGAGATATATACAAGAGATTTTTACATTCTCGTACAGCCACTAGTACGCGTAGCGTTTCGGGCGGTCCCTGAATACGATCCCCTGCCGCGAAGAATCGTTTTTTCATCCAAGTACACATTTTACTGTTGCGTTAAACAGAGGCTACAGTTAAGGATTTGCTCCCAGTAAATCCTCCCCGGCCAGGATACAACCCATGACATAGCGCTCGCGGACGCCAGGCGAGTGTCTTACCACACACCACGGAGACTGCAAGGTTTGCTGCAACTTGCAAGACTGCAAGATTCTATTAAACCTGTGAGACACGACTTGCCATCCCTGAAGCCATGCTGGTGACGTTTTCCAGGTCCCCCCTTTCTCTCCAGCTGTGACCTCATCACCATGACCTTTAATTTATTTGGTGTATGTATGTTTTCTTGTTATTTTGGTATATGTATGCACACAAGTTCAAAAGATTCTTACCAATGCCATTTGTGTTGTGTAAGGTAGGGCAGCGGTGCCAACCTCTCTTGCTCTCGCGGACCACAAGTGTTGAGGAGTCTTCACGTTTTGTTGTAGGTCAGGGCCCCAAGCCTGCCCAGCCACCCCAACACTCAACCTCTCCTTAATGTAATATATAATAATAATAATAATAATACTATTAATAATAATAATAAATAATAATAATATAATAATAAAATCCGTAGGAGCAGTGGTGAGGATTCGAACCTTTGTGTGGTGTTCCCACGCACACGCTCTAGACAATCCTACCGTGACATAGTTCGAATCCTATATCACGGCTATTACGGATTTTCTCGTTGATTCATCACGTTTCTGTGATTACTCTCTCGTCAAATAATAATAATAATATAATAATAATAATAATAATAATAATAAATGTTACCTATTACAGGAGTTAGTGCCTGTGACACTTGCATGTGGGCCTGGCACTGCATCAGAGTTGTGCACATGACTGAGCGTGCACCCTTGGGATGGAGTGCCATGTTGGTCATTATGATAGCAACCTCCCTGAGGTCTCTGAAGAGTTCATTACGTGAACAGATCTTCACAGATATGTGTGCTACCAACATGTGTGCCACACATCTTTGAAGAAAACATTTCATTCTGGGGGTGTTGGGTCCCAGATACTGGTCAAATTTGACCATTTTGCAACTACTTCTTGGTCACTGGTTAACCGTTGGTCAACCACTTCTTGGTCACTGGTCAACCGTTGGTCAACCACTTCTTGGTCACTGGTCAACCGTTGGTCAACCACTTCTTGGTCACTGGTCAACCGTTGGTCAACCACTTCTTGGTCACTGGTCAACCGTTGGTCAACCACTTCTCAGTTCTCTCTACTTTTTTGTCCTTTAAGAAGTCCACCTTTTGCAGACGATGAGTCACAATAACGAGGCTGAAGATATGATGACCAAACCAGACATCAGCAGATGAGGAGACGACCACGTTTCGGTCCATCATGGACCATTGTCAAGTCACAATTGACTTGAGAATAGTCCAGGACGGACCGAAACGTGGTCGTCGTCTGCTGACCTTCTGGTGTGTGGTCTGGTCATCAAGTCCACGGTTGTTCCGGCAATATTTCTTATGCTCGCTGGGAGGACTTTGAACACCCGTGGACCTCTGATGTTTATACAGTGTTCTCTGATTGTGCCTATGGCACCTCTGCTCTTCACTGGTTCTATTCTGCATTTTCTTCCATATCGTTCACTCCAGTACGTTGTTATTTTACTGTATAAAATTTAGAACTTGCCGCCAGTATTTTCCATCCACATATTACGCGATGCATTTCTCGTCTCCTTTCAAGAGTTGATATGGTCTCAATAATTTAGGTGCTCAGTCGTGTCCCTGTGTGTAGTGTCCATGTGTGTAGTGTCCCTGTGTGTAGTGTCCCTGTGTGTAGTGTCCATGTGTGTAGTGTCCCTGTGTGTAGTGTCCCTGTGTGTAGTGTCCATGTGTGTAGTGTCCCTGTGTGTAGTGTCCATGTGTGTAGTGTCCTGTGTGTAGTGTCCCTGTGTGTAGTGTCCCTGTGTGTAGTGTCCCTGTGTGTAGTGTCCCTGTGTGTAGTGTCCCTGTGTGTAGTGTCCCTGTGTGTAGTGTCCCTGTGTGTAGTGTCCCTGTGTGTAGTGTCCCTGTGTGTAGTGTCCCTGTGTGTAGTGTCCCTGTGTGTAGTGTCCCTGTGTGTAGTGTCCCTGTGTAGTGTCCTTGTGTGTAGTGTCCCTGTGTGTAGTGTCCCTGTGTGTCGTGTCCTTGTGTGTAGTGTCCTTGTGTGTAGTGTCCCTGTGTGTAGTGTCCCTGTGTGTAGTGTCCCTGTGTGTAGTGTCCCTGTGTGTAGTGTCCCTGTGTGTAGTGTCCCTGTGTGTAGTGTCCCTGTGTGTAGTGTCCCTGTGTGTCGTGTCTTGGTGTAGTGTCCCTGTGTGTAGTGTCCCTGTGTGTAGTGTCCCTGTGTGTCGTGTCCTGTGTGTAGTGTCCTTGTGTGTAGTGTCCCTGTGTGTAGTGTCCCTGTGTGTAGTGTCCCTGTGTGTAGTGTCCCTGTGTGTAGTGTCCCTGTGTGTAGTGTCCCTGTGTGTAGTGTCCCTGTGTGTAGTGTCCCTGTGTGTAGTGTCCCTGTGTGTAGTGTCCTTGTGTGTAGTGTCCCTGTGTGTAGTGTCCTTGTGTGTAGTGTCCATGTGTGTAGTGTCCCTGTGTGTAGTGTCCCTGTGTGTAGTGTCCCTGTGTGTAGTGTCCCTGTGTGTAGTGTCCTTGTGTGTAGTGTCCCTGTGTGTAGTGTCCCTGTGTGTAGTGTCCCTGTGTGTAGTGTCCCTGTGTGTAGTGTCCCTGTGTGTAGTGTCCCTGTGTGTCGTGTCCTTGTGTGTAGTGTCCTTGTGTGTAGTGTCCATGTGTGTAGTGTCCCTGTGTGTAGTGTCCCTGTGTGTAGTGTCCCTGTGTGTAGTGTCCCTGTGTGTAGTGTCCCTGTGTGTCGTGTCCTTGTGTGTAGTGTCCTTGTGTGTAGTGTCCCTGTGTGTAGTGTCCCTGTGTGTAGTGTCCCTGTGTGTAGTGTCCATGTGTGTAGTGTCCCTGTGTGTAGTGTCCCTGTGTGTCGTGTCCCTGTGTGTCGTGTCCATGTGTGTAGTGTCCCTGTGTGTAGTGTCCCTGTGTGTCGTGTCCCTGTGTGTAGTGTCCCTGTGTGTAGTGTCCCTGTGTGTAGTGTCCATGTGTGTAGTGTCCTTGTGTGTCGTGTCCATGTGTGTAGTGTCCCTGTGTGTCGTGTCCCTGTGTGTAGTGTCCTTGTGTGTAGTGTCCCTGTGTGTAGTGTCCCTGTGTGTAGTGTCCATGTGTGTAGTGTCCTTGTGTGTCGTGTCCATGTGTGTAGTGTCCCTGTGTGTCGTGTCCCTGTGTGTAGTGTCCTTGTGTGTAGTGTCCTTGTGTGTAGTGTCCCTGTGTGTAGTGTCCCTGTGTGTAGTGTCCCTGTGTGTAGTGTCCTTGTGTGTAGTGTCCTTGTGTGTAGTGTCCCTGTGTGTAGTGTCCTTGTGTGTAGTGTCCCTGTGTGTAGTGTCCTTGTGTGTAGTGTCCTTGTGTGTAGTGTCCCTGTGTGTAGTGTCCATGTGTGTAGTGTCCATGTGTGTAGTGTCCATGTGTGTAGTGTCCCTGTGTGTCGTGTCCCTGTGTGTAGTGTCCTTGTGTGTAGTGTCCTTGTGTGTAGTGTCCCTGTGTGTAGTGTCCCTGTGTGTAGTGTCCCTGTGTGTAGTGTCCATGTGTGTAGTGTCCTTGTGTGTCGTGTCCATGTGTGTAGTGTCCCTGTGTGTCGTGTCCTTGTGTGTAGTGTCCTTGTGTGTAGTGTCCCTGTGTGTAGTGTCCATGTGTGTAGTGTCCCTGTGTGTAGTGTCCCTGTGTGTCGTGTCCTTGTGTGTAGTGTCGTTGTGTGTAGTGTCCCTGTGTGTAGTGTCCTTGTGTGTAGTGTCCCTGTGTGTAGTGTCCCTGTGTGTCGTGTCCTTGTGTGTAGTGTCCTTGTGTGTAGTGTCCCTGTGTGTAGTGTCCTTGTGTGTAGTGTCCGTGTGTGTCGTGTCCTTGTGTGTCGTGTCCATGTGTGTAGTGTCCCTGTGTGTAGTGTCCCTGTGTGTAGTGTCCCTGTGTGTAGTGTCCTTGTGTGTAGTGTCCATGTGTGTAGTTTCCCTGTGTGTAGTGTCCCTGTGTGTAGTGTCCCTGTGTGTAGTGTCCCTGTGTGTAGTGTCCATGTGTGTCGTGTCCCTGTGTGTAGTGTCCCTGTGTGTCGTGTCCTTGTGTGTAGTGTCCTTGTGTGTAGTGTCCCTGTGTGTAGTGTCCTTGTGTGTAGTGTCCGTGTGTGTCGTGTCCTTGTGTGTCGTGTCCATGTGTGTAGTGTCCCTGTGTGTAGTGTCCCTGTGTGTCGTGTCCTTGTGTGTAGTGTATTTTCTGTGTACTCTCTCAACTCCATCAATCTCTCGTACCCTGAAGGGTGAGGTGAGTATCAAGCAGGACTCAAGACAGGCATCTGGATTTGAAGATACCCATAATCAATCCTGTTATTTTCCTGACTGACGCAATATTTGCTCAGTTATGCTCCCTAAACGATAGGTCTTCGGACATCATTATTCACAGATCCCTGACATGTTGCTTTTCTACTATGAGTTGATCTGATTGTGTCTTGTACTCTTTATTTCGTTTAAGTTCTTTATTTTGTCCCATACCTAAGTACCTGGAATTTATATTTTATCTAGAATGTTAAATATGTTGTTTTCCGATGCCCAATTGAAGCAATTTTCATGCTGATTTTTAAGTCTTCTGCAAAAGACGACACGCATGATTTGTATTTTGTTCTATACTGATATGAAATCGAGAAAAATCAGTGGTGCAAATATTGTGCCTTGAGGCAAGTATTGTGTCCAAGCCTTTCACTATGTTTGGACTTAATTTCGTTTGAGTGACTGTTCCTCTTTACATTCTGTCAAGAAAATGAATATCCAAAGTCCAGATTACCTCTTATTTATCTTGATTGAATTTTATGGCCAATCACTCCACGGCCACATTTACCAAATGCCTGTGTGAAGTCCGTGTATACAACATCTGCATTTTGTTTGTCTTCTAAGGCTGTGGGATTTGTCATAGTAGTGGAGTAGGTGGAGGGCATGATCTTCCCGAACAATATAGTCTTCCCGCTCCACAACCATATTGACCAGGGGCCATATTCACGGAGCACTTACGCAAGCACTTACGAACCTGTACATCTTTTCTCATTCTTTGGCAGCTTTCTTTACAATTATTCAACAGTTAATGAGCTCAAAAGCACCAGGAGGCTGTTTATAACAATAATAACAGTTGATTGTGAGTTTTCATGCTTGTAAACTGTTTAATAAATGTAGCCAAAGCCGTCAAAGATTGAGGAAAGATGTACACGTTCGTAAGTACTTGCGTAACTGCTTGGTGAATCTGGCCCTGGGTTGTGAAGGTCATTGGTCTCCATACAAATGGCCATTTGACGCCTAATAACTTTTTAAAAGAGTGATCGGAAGCCAGATCACCATTTTTGTTTTGACATATAACAAATAGTGTTGTTATATATAATAAAAAAAAGTTTTGAAATACGTTTGCTATAAATGCTGCTGGTGCAAGTGGTCTATTGTTTTACACCAATGGTGTGTTCTCTCCCTGGTGTAGAGGACGATATATCTGCTGATTTAAGATCATCTGGTATGTTGACCAGACCACACACTAGAAGGTGAAGGGACGACGACGTTTCGGTCCGTCCTGGACCATTCTCAAGTCGATTGTCCAGGACGGACCAAAACGTCGTCGTCCCTTCACCTTCTAGTGTGTGGTCTGGTCAACATACCAGATGATCTTAAATGACTCCTCGCCTGCATCATCTGGTATCCCCACTGCCACCTTACAAGACTTCATAAACTATGGAATTCTAGAGTGCGGACCCGGGGCTGAGTGCGTGCTCATATTGTCAATTTCTCTTTCAATATCTGAGGCGTTCATGTTGATATCTGTTATCTTGTCAGCGGTTTGGATGTGCATAACGTAGCTGCTCCGATCTATCAGACATCCTGTGGAAAATTTTCCTCATACTAATTTAATTTAATTTGGCTTGAAGGGCTAGGTTATTGGGCAGCGCCACTCATCCTGTGAGTGTACACACCGCCATAGTGACAGTATTGGGCAGCGCCACTCATCCTGTGAGTGTACACACCGCCATAGTGACAGTATTGGGCAGCGCCACTCATCCTGTGAGTGGACACACCGTCATAGTGACAGTATTGGGCAGCGCCACTCATCCTGTGAGTGTACACACCGCCATAGTGACAGTATTGGGCAGCGCCACTCATCCTGTGAGTGGACACACCGCCATAGTGACAGTATTGGGCAGCACCACTTATCCTGTGAGTGGACACAGCGCCATAGTGACAGTATTGGGCAGCACCACTTATCCTGTGAGTGGACACACCGCCATAGTGACAGTATTGGGCAGCGCCACTCATCCTGTGAGTGGACACACCGCCATAGTGACAGTATTGGGCAGCGCCACTCATCCTGTGAGTGGACACACCGCCATAGTAACAGTATTGGGCAGCGCCACTCATCCTGTGAGTGGACACACCGCCATAGTGACAGTATTGGGCAGCGCCACTCATCCTGTGAGTGGACACACCGCCATAGCAGCATGTACAACACTCCCCAATAGGAAGAAAACCCGCTGGGTTGTTCATCCTGTCACTTGTACCCAGACACAGCTGGGACTTGCTTAACTGTTTTAAGTGAACAGCTCCTCAAACAAGAAGATTAACATTGTCAACCCTTATAATCTTAGGTTATCTTGTGGGGGCAAAATGGGAGAATTTCTTAAGAACAGGATCTGTGGGTTTAATGTGAGGTTTATTATTCTACACATATTCATAATCTCATCTTTAAAATTTCATCTTAAATATTGAGAAAAATTGAGCGCAGAAGCTTTCAAAGCTTCCATAAAATATGTCCCACTTGCATGAGATCAAAATGAGACCGATAACTAGCACTAATGATCCAGAAACGGGCCATTAGTCTGTTCCTTAAAGTGGGGTAAATATAGCACAGCACGTGAGCCACACCAGGCACGCTATGCACAGCACGTAAACCACACCAGGCACGCTATGCACAGCACGTGAGCCACACCAGACACGCTATGCACAGAACGTGAGCTACACCAGGCACGCTATGCACAGCACGTGAGCCACACCAGGCACGCTATGCACAGCACGTGAGCCACACCAGGCACGCTATGCACAGCACGTGAGCCACACCAGGCACGCTATGCACAGCACGTGAGCCACACCAGGCACGCTATGCACAGCACGTGAGCTACACCAGGCACGCTATGCACAGCACGTGAGCTACACCAGACACGCTATGCACAGCACGTGAGCCACACCAGACACGCTATGCACAGCACGTGAGCTACACCAGGCACGCTATGCACAGCACGTGAGCCACACCAGGCACGCTATGCACAGCACGTGAGCTACACCAGACACGCTATGCACAGCACGTGAGCCACACCAGGCACGCTATGCACAGCACGTAAGCCACACCAGACACGCTATGCACAGCACGTGAGCCACACCAGGCACGCTATGCACAGTACGTAAGCCACACCAGGCACGCTATGCACAGCACGTAAGCCACACCAGGCACGCTATGCACAGCACGTGAGCTACACCAGGCACGCTATGCACAGCACGTGAGCCACACCAGGCACGCTATGCACAGCACGTGAGCCACACCAGGCACGCTATGCACAGCACGTGAGCTACACCAGGCACGCTATGCACAGCACGTGAGCTACACCAGACACGCTATGCACAGCACGTGAGCCACACCAGGCACGCTATGCACAGCACGTAAGCCACACCAGACACGCTATGCACAGCACGTGAGCTACACCAGGCACGCTATGCACAGCACGTGAGCCACACCAGGCACGCTATGCACAGCACGTAAGCCACACCAGACACGCTATGCACAGCACGTGAGCCACACCAGGCACGCTATGCACAGCACGTGAGCCACACCAGACACGCTATGCACAGCACGTGAGCCACACCAGACACGCTATGCACAGCACGTGAGCCACACCAGACACGGTATGCACAGCACGTAAACCACACCAGACACGCTATGCACAGCACGTGAGCCACACCAGACACGCTATGCACAGCACGTGAGCCACACCAGGCACGCTATGCACAGTACGTAAGCCACACCAGGCACGCTATGCACAGCACGTAAGCCACACCAGGCACGCTATGCACAGCACGTGAGCTACACCAGGCACGCTATGCACAGCACGTGAGCCACACCAGGCACGCTATGCACAGCACGTGAGCCACACCAGGCACGCTATGCACAGCACGTAAGCCACACCAGACACGCTATGCACAGCACGTGAGCCCACCCTTCTGCGTCACCCGACGTTCTGCGTCACCCGACGTGACGCAGTTGGGTGACGCAAAAACTCCCTTTCGTATAGCTGTGAGGAGTATAGAAGCACTAGTGTGTATGTGCCGTCACAGTGCTGGGGTGTACCCTCGCTACACTCTGCTACACACCACGGCAGGTGTAGTGCTACACACCACGGCAGGTGTAGTGCTACACTCTGCTACACACCACGGCAGGTGTAGTGCTACACTCTGCTACACAACACGGCAGGTGTAGTGCTACACAACACGGCAGGTGTAGTGCTACACACCACGGCAGGTGTAGTGCTACACTGCTACACAACACGGCAGGTGTAGTGCTACACTCTGCTACACATCACGGCAGGTGTTGTGCTACACTCTGCTACACACCACGGCAGGTGTAGTGCTACACTCTGCTACACAACACGGCAGGTGTAGTGCTACACTCTGCTACACATCACGGCAGGTGTAGTGCTACACTCTGCTACACACCACGGCAGGTGTAGTGCTACACTCTGCTACACACCACGGCAGGTGTAGTGCTACACAACACGGCAGGTGTAGTGCTACACTCTGCTACACACCACGGCAGGTGTAGTGCTACACTCTGCTACACAACACGGCAGGTGTAGTGCTACACTGCTACACACCACGGCAGGTGTAGTGCTACACTCTGCTACACAACACGGCAGGTGTAGTGCTACACTCTGCTACACACCACGGCAGGTGTAGTGCTACACACCACGGCAGGTGTAGTGCTACACACCACGGCAGGTGTAGTGCTACACACCACGGCAGGTGTAGTGCTACACACCACGGCAGGTGTAGTGCTACACAACACGGCAGGTGTAGTGCTACACTCTGCTACACAACACGGCAGGTGTAGTGCTACACTCTGCTACACAACACGGCAGGTGTAGTGCTACACTCTGCTACACAACACGGCAGGTGTAGTGCTACACTCTGCTACACAACACGGCAGGTGTAGTGCTACACTCTGCTACACATCACGGCAGGTGTAGTGCTACACTCTGCTACACACCACGGCAGGTGTAGTGCTACACAACACGGCAGGTGTAGTGCTACACAACACGGCAGGTGTAGTGCTACACTCTGCTACACAACACGGCAGGTGTAGTGCTACACAACACGGCAGGTGTAGTGCTACACAACACGGCAGGTGTAGTGCTACACTCTGCTACACACCACGGCAGGTGTAGTGCTACACTCTGCTACACAACACGGCAGGTGTAGTGCTACACTCTGCTACACAACACGGCAGGTGTAGTGCTACACTCTGCTACACATCACGGCAGGTGTAGTGCTACACTCTGCTACACACCACGGCAGGTGTAGTGCTACACTGCTACACAACACGGCAGGTGTAGTGCTACACAACACGGCAGGTGTAGTGCTACACTCTGCTACACACCACGGCAGGTGTAGTGCTACACAACACGGCAGGTGTAGTGCTACACTCTGCTACACAACACGGCAGGTGTAGTGCTACACTCTGCTACACACCACGGCAGGTGTAGTGCTACACTCTGCTACACACCACGGCAGGTGTAGTGCTACACTCTGCTACACAACACGGCAGGTGTAGTGCTACACTCTGCTACACACCACGGCAGGTGTAGTGCTACACTGCTACACAACACGGCAGGTGTAGTGCTACACTGCTACACAACACGGCAGGTGTAGTGCTACACTCTGCTACACATCACGGCAGGTGTTGTGCTACACTCTGCTACACACCACGGCAGGTGTAGTGCTACACTCTGCTACACAACACGGCAGGTGTAGTGCTACACTCTGCTACACATCACGGCAGGTGTAGTGCTACACTCTGCTACACACCACGGCAGGTGTAGTGCTACACTCTGCTACACACCACGGCAGGTGTAGTGCTACACAACACGGCAGGTGTAGTGCTACACTCTGCTACACACCACGGCAGGTGTAGTGCTACACTCTGCTACACAACACGGCAGGTGTAGTGCTACACTGCTACACACCACGGCAGGTGTAGTGCTACACTCTGCTACACAACACGGCAGGTGTAGTGCTACACTCTGCTACACACCACGGCAGGTGTAGTGCTACACTCTGCTACACACCACGGCAGGTGTAGTGCTACACTGCTACACACCACGGCAGGTGCAGTGCTACACTCTGCTACACACCACGGCAGGTGTAGTGCTACACTGCTACACACCACGGCAGGTGCAGTGCTACACACCACGGCAGGTGTAGTGCTACACTCTGCTACACAACACGGCAGGTGTAGTGCTACACTCTGCTACACACCACGGCAGGTGTAGTGCTACACTCTGCTACACAACACGGCAGGTGTAGTGCTACACTCTGCTACACACCACGGCAGGTGTAGTGCTACACTCTGCTACACATCACGGCAGGTGTAGTGCTACACTCTGCTACACACCACGGCAGGTGTAGTGCTACACAACACGGCAGGTGTAGTGCTACACTGCTACACACCACGGCAGGTGCAGTGCTACACTCTGCTACACATCACGGCAGGTGCAGTGCTACACTCTGCTACACAACACGGCAGGTGCAGTGCTACACTCTGCTACACATCACGGCAGGTGCAGTGCTACACTCTGCTACACACCACGGCAGGTGTAGTGCTACACTCTGCTACACACCACGGCAGGTGTAGTGCTACACAACACGGCAGGTGTAGTGCTACACTCTGCTACACAACACGGCAGGTGTAGTGCTACACTCTGCTACACACCACGGCAGGTGTAGTGCTACACTCTGCTACACACCACGGCAGGTGTAGTGCTACACTGCTACACAACACGCAGGTGTAGTGCTACACTCTGCTACACAACACGGCAGGTGTAGTGCTACACTCTGCTACACACCACGGCAGGTGTAGTGCTACACTCTGCTACACAACACGGCAGGTGTAGTGCTACACTGCTACACACCACGGCAGGTGTAGTGCTACACTCTGCTACACACCACGGCAGGTGTAGTGCTACACTCTGCTACACATCACGGCAGGTGTAGTGCTACACTCTGCTACACATCACGGCAGGTGCAGTGCTACACTCTGCTACACATCACGGCAGGTGTAGTCATAATGTGGCAATATTGACCACTACTGAAGTGCTTTCTTATTAGTGACTACGGAAGAGGTCTGGCGCCCTTAATGCTTGGTGATATATTACTTTTAAGACGCACTTATCCCTATATCATATTATTAACAGATGATACCTGGAGTGGTAAGAGCAGCGTTTTTTTCCCACCTGGTGCCTCTGTTCACCTAGCAGTAATTAGATGCCAAATTGTAGGCGAATAGTGTTGCTAAGCCATTCCCCCAGGCCTGGTGCACACGCCCCGCGCCCTACACGACTCGGGTTTAACTGATTTACAATTTCCAGCGAGGAAATTGTGTGGTCCGCCAACTGGTTGTTTTATCTGCTCCATACATGTCCTGTCCCGCCCTCACTGTGGTCACGGCGCGCCTTCTGCTGCCCTGTCCCGCCCTCACTGTGGTCACGGCGCGCCTTCTGCTGTCCTGTCCCGCCCTCACTGTGGTCACGGCGCGCCTTCTGCTGCCCTGTCCCGCCCTCACGTGGTCACGGTGCGCCTTCTGCTGTCCTGTCCCGCCCTCACTGTGGTCACGGCGTGCCTTCTGCTGCCCTGTCCCGCCCTCACTGTGGTCACGGCGCGCCTTCTGCTGCCCTGTCCCGCCCTCACTGTGGTCACGGCGTGCCTTCTGCTGCCCTGTCCCGCCCTCACTGTGGTCACGGCGCGCCTTCTGCTGCCCTGTCCCGCCCTCACTGTGGTCACGGTGCGCCTTCTGCTGTCCTGTCCCGCCCTCACTGTGGTCACGGCGCGCCTTCTGCTGTTCTGTCCCGCCCTCACTGTGGTCACGGCGCGCCTTCTGCTGCTCTGTCCCGCCCTCACTGTGTGTCACGGCGCGCCTTCTGCTGCCCTGTCCCGCCCTCACTGTGGTCACGGCGCGCCTTCTGCTGCCCTGTCCCGCCCTCACTGTGGTCACGCGCGCCTTCTGCTGCTCTGTCCCGCCCTCACTCTGGTCACGGCGCGCCTTCTGCTGCCCTGTCCCGCCCTCACTGTGGTCACGGCGCGCCTTCTGCTGCTCCCTGTCCCCCGCCTCACTGTGGTCACGGCGCGCCTTCTGCTGCTCTGTCCCGCCCTCACTGTGGTCACGGCGCGCCTTCTGCTGTCCTGTCCCGCCCTCACTGTGGTCACGGCGCGCCTTCTGCTGCCCTGTCCCGCCCTCACAGTGGTCACGGCGCGCCTTCTGCTGCCCTGTCCCGCCCTCACAGTGGTCACGGCGCGCCTTCTGCTGACCTGTCCCGCCCTCACTGTGGTCACGGCGCGCCTTCTGCTGCCCTCCCGCCCTCACTGTGGTCACGGCGCGCCTTCTGCTCCCTGTCCCGCCCTCACTGTGGTCACGGCGCGCCTTCTGCTGACCTGTCCCGCCCTCACTGTGGTCACGGCGCGCCTTCTGCTGCCCTGTCCCGCCCTCACTGTGGTCACGGCGCGCCTTCTGCTGTCCTGCCTCTCCCTGACCCTGGCTCTCCCTGACCCTGCCTCTCCCTGACCCTGGCTCTCCCTGACCCTGCCTCTCCCTGACCCTGGCTCTCCCTGACCCTGCCTCTCCCTGACCCTGGCTCATGGCTGACCTCCACCTGTCCTGCCTCACTCCTCACAACACCCAGACGAGCCTCACACCACTCATGACCATAGTGCCTGCCTCCTAACTACCACACAGTACTCAACTCATAAAGTACCCTGTGAGTACCCTCACAGCTCTCAGTGGTGCAGACAGTACACGTATACAATGTGTTCACCCAGCACTTACATGTTGTTCCAGTCTCGTCAACACACCACAACACCACTCCCTAGAAGGTGTTCAAACTCTAGTTATAATTTTGCTTAAGTTCATGAATGATATATTATGATACAGTATTAATATATGGAGTGTGGTCGTCCGTAGAGAGGGACGCCTCACAGTACCATATCACCTCCTCCCCAGACTGCTTGGTGTTCTCCGTGCACTGGTCCGTGGCCACACCTCACACCACCTCTCTGCCCTGTCACCTTGTCTATTATCTTATCACTAGCATACTGTGGGAGTGCTCATGATATAAAACAATACTCTCCCAGCACCGCTCTCCCAGGCGGCCACAGTAAGTCCTCTCAAGGCCTTGTGATGTCACGTGATCGAGCAGGGACACCCCCTGTCCCTACAGGGCTCAGCGGCTCCCTACCATGATTCAGGGATCGTGGGCGCGACACTCAGCCTCTCACACCTGGTTAGAGGTTTCTTAAATGCCGCGTGAAGACTAGCACTTCACCTTGAGGTGGTCTCCACCTGGTGACTGAGACGGACTGGTCGGCACATGGACGACCTCGCTACTGTGTGGGTCAGCGTTCCTTCCCCGGTGTCTTAACTTCCCTAACTACCCACCTTGTCATTGTTCCGGGAATCATTGACCTCACGGACTGGTCTATGACCAGACTTAGTTGGTGGTCAGGTCAACCAGGCTGTTAGACGCAGCTGCTCGTAATCTGAGTATGAATCGCAGTTCGGTTCACCAGGTAACATTTGGAGATGATTATAAAGTTATTTTGATCACTGCGAGAGGTCAGGCAGCGTTTCTTCACCTCGCTCCTTCCTCCTTGTCTCAGCATACACTACCAACCAACACCCCATGACTCACACTCTACATACACCCGTGGTCCTACCAACCAACACCCCATGACTCACACTCAACATACACCCGTGGTCCTACCAACCAACACTCCATGACTCACACTCTACATACACCCGTGGTCCTCTAACCAACCAACACTCCATGACTCACACTCTACATACACCCGTGGTCCTACCAACCAACACCCCCTGACTCACACTCACATAACACCCGTGGTCCTACCAACCAACACTCCATGACTCACACTCTACATACACCCGTGGTCCTACCAACCACACTCCATGACTCCACTCTACATACACCCGTGGTCCTACCAACCAACACTCCATGACTCACCTCTACATACACCCGTGGTCCTACCACCAACACTCCATGACTCACACTCTACATACACCCGTGGTCCTACCAACCAACACCCATGACTCACACTCAACATACACCCGTGGTCTACCAACCAACACTCACNTCATGGTACTGTTCACTCTCACACAGTTGACACATGTACTGTTTCATTCTCACACAGTTGACCCATGATATTGTTCTCCACACTGAGTTCTGGAAGGACGTCTGGCAGAAACCCGTGTGTGTGCAGACGTGTCCCCGGGTCAGGAGTCATCAGTTTAGACGTAATGTCTTTGTGTATGACGCTCTGTCCTGTGTGACAGGCATACCAGCTTTATCCTCACTCTAATAAGTTTTATTGAAATCCTCAGATTAGGCAAAATGTAATTAATTTGTCAAAAAGATGTTAATAATAATAATGATTCATCAGGCAGCTTTGTAAGTACTCTGTAACATCTTCTCTCAATCTTTTACGCGGCTTTGTTACATTTACTAACAGTTTATAGCCCTGAGCACCAGGAGGCTGTTTATAACACTAATGACATTTAGCTGAGGTTTCCGTTTGTGCTCGTAAACTGTTTAATATATGTAAATAAAGCCGCTAAACATTAGGAAAAGATGTACAGTTAAGCAAGTACTTGCGTAAGTGACGACGAACCTTGGCCTCCGTCACTGAAACATTGCCACGCGCAGGCTTTATGCTCCCGTATATTGAGGTTTCCTTGCGGTATTCATCATAATGTTTAATGATACAGTTTTAAGGGTCTTTGTGAATTTATTAGGTCGGTAAAATATTCATAGGACATTCGTTTTGGTGGTCTCTTGCACTTAAAGCACCAATGTTACTGTCTACTACTGGTCTACTACTGGTCTACTACTGGTCTACCACTGGTCTACCACTGGTCAAAGACTGGTTTACTACTGGTCTACCACTGGTCTACCACTGATCTACCACTGGTCTACCACTGGTCTACCACTGGTCAAAGACTGGTGTACTACTGGTCTACCACTGGTCTACCACTGGTCTACCACTGGTCTACCACTGGTCTACCACTGGTCTACCACTGGTCTACCACTGGTCAACTACTGGTTTACTACTGGTCTACCACTGGTCTACTACTGGTCTACCACTGATCTACCACTGATCTACTACAGGCTGTCTATGTAAGCATGTGAGCACTATCATGCTTGGAGATGCCATTATACACTGGTCTCCAAAGGAATTTAATCTCATACTTATTTCCTTTAGCAGCCATAGAAAATACGTTGTTTCTGTTCTGGGCGTCACAACTAGGTGCGTACAATGCCAGGGCGGGGAACTGTCAGGGGGAAGCGCCAAGCCATTACGACTATATAGCACTGGGGAGGGGTCAGGATAACGATTTAGGATGGGACGGGGGAGGAGGGGGGGGGGGGAATAGTGCCCAACTACTTAGACGGAATATTATCTCAATTGTTAAGAAATAAAGGCAGTGGATTAATATATTATTACACTGCCTTTGTCTTTTAAACATTCAGAGGTCTCCAAGGTGTATGTCTCCAAGATATATATGCTGTCTTGAGGGAAGGAGAGGGGCATGCCCGGTGCCAGCCATAACAGCCTTGTTGTGCCTCTCACAACTGATGTCTTATAAGATGATCGACGGCCATATATTCTACACCGCCATAGTTATGTTCATGGTGTATAACTCTTCACAGTCACGTGTCCAAGAAGGTGCAGGTGTACAGAGCCGCTAGTGAAGGATCCAGATCATATAAAAGTTACGTTAGACCTTCTTTAAACCCTCCATGCTTTATTGAACTGCTCAATTTGTCGAAATTATTGTTCAGTAGAAAGTTGATAGTTGTATATGATAAAGCTGCTTAGATGTGTCACAGGAGCGTTGATAGTACAAGTCTGTACACGACTTCATGACTTATAAGATAAAACAATGATAATAATAAAATCAATAATAACACCAAGGAAAATAATACAAATAAATGAAGTGTATAAGAGAGGAGAAGTGGCAGACAGCCAAGGTGATGGCGGCGGCTCGCGTGACGCCATGATTGATGGCTCACCCATTGATTGATTGACTACTTTGCTTCCCACCACAGACGTGGCCAGTCACTTACAGTGCTAACCAGCACTGTACACATTTGGTGTCTCCTTCAAAGATACACAACACTGTTGGTTATTCAACACAATCACAATACTGAGGGAATACAACACTACAACAACCCGTGGGTCATGAGGGAATACAACAACCCGTGGGTCATGAGGGAATACAACAACCCGTGGGTCATGAGGGAATACAACAACCCGTGGGTCATGAGGGAATACAACAACCCGTGGGTCATGAGGGAATACAACAACCCTTGGATCATGAGGGAATACAACAACCTGTGGTTCATGAGGGAATACAACAACCTGTGGTTCATGAGGGAATACAACAACCTGTGGTTCATGAGGGAATACAACAACCCGTGGTTCATGAGGGAATACAACAACCCGTGGTTCATGAGGGAATACAACAACCCGTGGGTCATGAGGGAATACAACAACCCGTGGTTCATGAGGGAATACAACAACCCGTGGTTCATGAGGGAATACAACAACCCGTGGTTCATGAGGGAATACAACAACCCGTGGTTCATGAGGGAATACAACAACCCGTGGGTCATGAGGGAATACAACAACCCGTGGTTCATGAGGGAATACAACAACCCGTGGTTCATGAGGGAATACAACAGATGCATAGATGTATCTGATGATAAACTCTGATGATACACTCTGATGATACACTGATGATACACTGATGATACACTAATGATACACTAATGATACACTAATGATACACTAATGATACACTGATGATACACTGATGATACAATAATGATACACCATGATGATACACTGATGATACAATAATGATACACCGTGATGATACACAAATGATACACTAATGATACACTGATGATACACTAATGATACACTAATGATACACTGATGATACACTGATGATACAATAATGATACACCGTGATGATACACAAATGATACACTAATGATACACTGATGATACACTAATGATACACCGTGATGATACACTGATGATACACTAATGATACACCGTGATGATACACTGATGATACACTAATGATACACTGATGATACACTAATGATACACCATGATGATACACTGATGATACAATAATGATACACCATGATGATACACTGATGATACACTAATGATACACTGATGATACACTAATGATACACTGATGATACACTGATGATACACTGATGATACACTAATGATACACTGATGATACACTAATGATACACTGATGATACACTGATGATACACTGATGATACACTAATGATACACTGATGATACACTAATGATACACTGATGATACACTAATGATACACCGTGATGATACACTGATGATACACTGATGATACACTGATGATACACTGATGATACACTGATGATACACTAATGATACACCATGATGATACACTGATGATACACTAATGATACACCGTGATGATACCCTGATGATACACTGATGATACACCATGATGAGACACTAATGATACACCATGATGATACACTGATGATACACTAATGATACACCGTGATGATACACTGATGATACACTGATGATACACCATGATGAGACACTAATGATACACCATGATGATACACTGATGATACACTAATGATACACCATGATGATACCCTGATGATACACTAATGATACACCGTGATGATACCCTGATGATACACTAATGATACACCGTGATGATACACTGATGATACACTGATGATACACTGATGATACACTGATGATACACTAATGATACACTGATGATACACTAATGATACACTGATGATACACTAATGATACACCATGATGATACACTGATGATACACTAATGATACACCATGATGATACACTAATGATACACTGATGATACACTAATGATACACCATGATGATACACTAATGATACACTGATGATACACTAATGATACACCATGATGATACACTAATGATACACTGATGATACACTAATGATACACCATGATGATACACTAATGATACACTGATGATACACTAATGATACACCATGATGATACACTGATGATACACTAATGATACACCGTGATGATACACTGATGATACACTGATGATACACTAATGATACACCATGATGATACACTAATGATACACCATGATGAGACACTAATGATACACTGATGATACACTAATGATACACCATGATGATACACTAATGATACACCATGATGATACACTAATGATACACCGTGATGATACACTGATGATACACTGATGATACACTAATGATACACCATGATGAGACACTAATGATACACTGATGATACACTAATGATACACCATGATGATACACTAATGATACACCGTGATGATACACTGATGATACAATGATGATACACCATGATACACTGATGATACACCATGATGATACACTAATGATACACTGATGATACAATGATGATACACCATGATACACTGATGATACACCATGATGATACACTAATGATACACTGATGATACACCGTGATGATACACTGATGAGACACTAATGATACACCGTGATGATACACTGATGATACACTAATGATACACTGATGATACACCGTGTACACCCTGCTCATCAAGGTGTAGCACAGGTGCACACACATGGTCGGGTCCTCCGGTCTCGATGACACAAGAAGTGTGGAGCAGGTGTGTGACGTCACACCTGCTGGGAAGTCCCTTGTCATGTGGTCCACCTCTGGTTGAGACGCCACCACACACCTTCCACCTCTGGCTGAGACACCACCACACACCTTCCACCTCTGGCTGAGACACCACCACACACCTTCCACCTCTGGCTGAGACGCCACCACACACCTTCCACCTCTGGCTGAGACGCCACCACACACCTTCCACCTCTGGCTGAGACACCACCACACACCTTCCACCTCTGGCTGAGACTAATAACCTGCAGCCTGGATGTCCTCCTACAACCTGTCCTCCTACAACCTGTCCTCCTACAACCTGTCCTCCTACAACCTGTCCTCCTACAACCTGTCCTCCTACAACCTGTCCTCCTACAACTGTCCTCCTACAACCTGTCCTCCTACAACTTGTCCTCCTACAACCTGTCCTCCTACAACCTGTCCTCCTACAACCTGTCCTCCTACAACCTGTCCTCCTACAACCTGTCCTCCTACAACTTGTCCTCCTACAACCTGTCCTCCGACAACCTGTCCTCCTACAACCTGTCCTCCTACAACTTGTCCTCCTACAACCTGTCCTCCGACAACCTGTCCTCCTACAACCTGTCCTCCTACAACCTGTCCTCCTACAACCTGTCCTCCGACAACCTGTCCTCCTACAACTGTCCTCCTACAACCTGTCCTCCTACAACCTGTCCTCCTACAACTTGTCCTACAACCTGTCCTCCTACAACCTGTCCTCCTACAACTTGTCCTCCTACAACCTGTCCTCCTACAACCTGTCCTCCTACAACTTGTCCTCCTACAACCTGTCCTCCTACAACCTGTCCTCCTACAACCTGTCCTCCTACAACTTGTCCTCCTACAACTTGTCCTCCTACAACTTGTCCTCCTACAACCTGTCCTCCTACAACCTGTCCCTCCTACAACTTGTCCTCCTACAACCTGTCCTCCTACAACTTGTCCTCCTACAACCTGTCCTCCTACAACCTGTCCTCCTACAACTTGTCCTCCTACAACTTGTCCTCCTACAACCTGTCCTCCTACAACTTGTCCTCCTACAACTTGTCCTCCTACAACCTGTCCTCCTACAACCTGTCCTCCTACAACCTGTCCTCCTACAACGTCCTCCTACAACTTGTCCTCGTACAACCTGTCCTCCTACAACTTGTCCTCCTACAACCTGTCCTCCTACAACCTGTCCTCCTACAACCTGTCCTCCTACAACTTGTCCTACAACTTGTCCTCGTACAACCTGTCCTCCTACAACTTGTCCTCCTACAACCTGTCCTCCTACAACCTGTCCTCCTACAAACCTGTCCTCCTACAACCTGTCCTACAACCTGTCCTCCTACAACTTGTCCTCGTACAACCTGTCCTCCTACAACTTGTCCTTCTACAACCTGTCCTCCTACAACCTGTCCTCCTACAACCTGTCCTACAACTTGTCCTCCTACAACTTGTCCTCGTACAACCTGTCTCCTACAATTGTCCTCCTACAACCTGTCCTCCTACAAACTGTCCTCCTACAACCTGTCCTCCTACAACTGTCCTCCTAAACCTGTCCTCCTACAACCTGTCCTACAACCTGTCCTTTACAACCTGTCCTCCTACAACCTGTCCTACAACCTGTCCTCCTACAACCTGTCCTACAACTTGTCCTCCTACAACTTGTCCTCCTACAACCTGTCCTCCTACAACCTGTCCTCCTACAACCTGTCCTCCTACAACTTGTCCTCCTACAACCTGTCCTCCTACAACCTGTCCTCCTACAACTTGTCCTCCTACAACTTGTCCTCCTACAACCTGTCCTCCTACAACTTGTCCTCCTACAACTTGTCCTCCTACAACCTGTCCTCCTACAACCTGTCCTCCTACAACTTGTCCTCCTACAACCTGTCCTCCTACAACTTGTCCTCCTACAACTTGTCCTCGTACAACCTGTCCTCCTACAACTTGTCCTCCTACAACCTGTCCTACAACCTGTCCTCCTACAACCTGTCCTCTTACAACCTGTCCTCCTACAACTGTCCTCCTACAACCTGTCCTCCTACACCTGTCCTCCTACAACTTGTCCTCGTACAACCTGTCCTCCTACAACCTGTCCTCCTACAACCTGTCCTCCTACAACCTGTCCTCCTACAACCTGTCCTCCTACAACTTGTCCTCCTACAACTTGTCCTCCTACAACCTGTCCTCGTACAACCTGTCCTCCTACAACTTGTCCTCCTACAACTTGTCCTCGTACAACCTGTCCTCCTACAACTTGTCCTCGTACAACCTGTCCTCCTACAACCTGTCCTCCTACAACCTGTCCTACAACTTGTCCTCCTACAACTTGTCCTCGTACAACCTGTCTCCTCTACAACCTGTCCTCCTACAACCTGTCCTCCTACAACCTGTCCTCCTACAACCTGTCCTCCTACAACTTGTCCTCCTACAACTTGTCCTCCTACAACCTGTCCTCCTACAACTTGTCCTCCTACAACTTGTCCTCCTACAACTTGTCCTCCTAAAACTTGTCCTCCTACAACCTGTCCTCCTACAACTTGTCCTCGTACAACCTGTCCTCCTACAAC
>WNGS01002251.1:59528-89744 GCA_020271785.1 Procambarus virginalis
TCATGTCTGGTGTGTTGTGACCCCCCTAGTCATGTCTGGTGGTGTTGTGGACCCCCCCGGTCAGTGTCTGGTGGTGTTGTGACCCCCTGGTCATGTCTGGTGGTTTTGTTGACCCCCCTGGTCATGTCTGGGGGTGTTGTGACCCACCCTGGTCAGGGTCTGGTGGTTTTGTGCCCCCCTGGTCATGTCTGGAGGTGTTGTGACCCACCTGGTCATGTCTGGTGTTGTGACCCCCCTGGTCATGTCTGGAGGTGTTGTGACCCACCTGGTCATGTCTGGGTGTGTGTTGTGACCCCCCCTGGTCATGTCTTGGTGGTGTTGTGACCCCCCTCACTGGTCATGTCTGGGTGTGTTGTGACCCCCCTGGTCATGTCTGGAGGTGTTGTGTGGACCACCCTGGTCATGTCTGGAGGTGTTGTGACCCACCTGGTCATGTCTGGTGGGGTTGTGACCCCGCTGGTCATTGGAGGTTTGACCCCCCTGGTCATGTCTGGTAGGTGTTGTGACCCCCCTGGTCATGTCTGGTGGTGTTGTGACCCCCTGGTCATGTCTGGTGTTGTTGTGACCCCACCTGGTCCATGTCTGGTAGGTGTTGTGACCCCCCCTGTTCCATTCTGGGAGGTGTTGTGACCCCCCTGGTTCATGTCTGTGAGGTGTTGTGACCCCCCCCATGGTCATGTCTGGTAGTGTTGTTGTGACCACCCTGGTCATGTCTGGAGGTGTTGTGACCCACTGTCATGTCTGGATGGTGTTGTGGACCCCCCTGGTCAGTGTCTGAGGTGTTGGGACCCCCCTGGTCATGTCTGGATGGTGTTGTGACCCACTGGTCATGTCTGGGGTGGTGTGGACCCAACTGGTCATGTCTGGAGTGTTGTTGTGACCCCACCTGGTCATGTTCTGGTGGGTGTTGTGACCCCCCTGGTCATGTGTGGTGGTGTACACCCTGGTCATGCTGTCCCGGTGGTGTTGCTGAACCCCACCACACGGGTCATGTCTGGAGGTGTTGTGACCCACCTGGTCATGTCTGGTGGGGTTGTGACCTCCCTGGTCATGTCTGTGGGAGGAGACTCACAAGTGGGGGTCTCCCACTGTGGGTCTGCAACCCGTCCTCGCAAATTCGTATAGTCAATATTGACTTATTAAATACGTGCATAGGTGACAAACTAAACATAATAGTTTACCTTGAAAAGGCTTCATAGAAAAACACCGACCTTACCTAACCTTTTAGTATGTTAAGATACGCCCCCAACAAACCACCAATCACCAGAGAAATCTTAACAAACAACACAGGAAATCATTGATAGATACAGCGACACACAGGCGGCTTGACATCTGCGAAGGCACTACACATCAAAGAGAAGGTCAACACCAGCAATCAACAGCCAATAACGCACAACTATATTCTACCCACCTTCCAAGGACTCCGCTCCAATATAGAACATCAAGAAATATACGGGCCAATAGGCCTTCTGCCAGTTTACAGATCTATTCTTCCCTTTAGCTTATCACCATTGGTTTCGTGTTCTGTGTTTGTTCTCACCTCACCCCAAACTCGATTGTACATGTCACCTCACCCAATTGTAGGTATAAAAAAGAAAAGCGTTTAAAACTCTGTTCAGTATAGTTGTTCTGTGTGGTGGTGTAACTAAAGTTCCGTTTGAAAATGTAATAAGTTTACGAAACGCGCTCAAGTGTCCAGTCAGACTAAGAAATAAAGAATGAATTTTGGAGAATTGATTTTTCATTTACCGTCATCAGTGAAAAACAAACATACAGAAATTGAGGAAATTCGTGTTAGAATTATTAATCTTACTTTTTCGGGTCATATTTATAACATATATATATATATATATATATATATATATATAGATATATATATATATATATATATATATGTATATACATATATATATACTACTGAAAACTCACACCCCAGAAGTGACTCGAACCCATACTCCCAGGAGCAAACGCAACTGGTATGTTACAGGGACGCCTTAAACCACTTGACCATCACGACCTGTCCGGTCGTGATGGTCAAGTGGTTAAGGCGTCCACTGTACATACCAGTTGTGTTGCTCCCCTGGGAGTAGGGTTCGAGTCACTTCTGGGGTCGTGAGTGTTTTCAGTTGTATCTAGTCCTGGGGACTATTCAGGCTTGTTTGCATGTGTGTTCTTTCACGGTGTTGCCCCCAAAAAATGAGGTGATTTGATAAAATGCTATCCCAAGATAACCTATCCAGGGTGCCGGCGGGGAAGTGGTTCATATAGCCTCGGCTACTACTTCCTTATGTCCGGTCGTGATGGTCAAGTGGTTTAAGGCATCCCTGGTACATCCAGTTGCGTGCTCCTGGAAGTATGCAAGTTGCACCACCACGCAGTCACTTCTGGGGTGTGAGTTTTCAGTTGTCGAGTCCTGGGGACCCATTCAGGCTTGTTTGCATTTGTGTTCCTCACGTGTTGCCCCAAAAGAGGGATGAGGGTGATTTGATAAAATGGCTATGCCCAAGATAACCATCCAGGTGCCGGCGGGGAAGTGGTTCATATAGCCTCGGCTATCACTTCCTTGATAGTCCGGTCCGTGAGGTCAAGTTGTTTAAAGCATCCCTGTACACACCAGTTGCGTGTTGCTCCTGGGAAGTATGGGTTCGAGTCACTTCTGGGGTTGTTGAGTTTTCAGTTTGTATCTAGTCCTGGGGGACCATTCAGCTTGTTGGCATTTGTGTCCTCACGTGTTGCCCCACATGAGGGAGGTGTGATGGTGATTTGATAAAATGCTATCCCAAGAATAACCATCCAGGTGCCGGTGGGGAAGTGGTTCATATAGCCTCGGTATCACTTCCTTATGGGTCCGGTCGTGAGGTCAAGTGGTTAAGGCATCCCGGTACATACCAGTTGCGTTGCTCCTGGAAGATTGTGTTCGAAGTCACTTCTGGGGTGTGAGTTTTCAGTTGTTATCTAGTCCTGGGGACCATGTCAGGCTTGGGTTGCATAAGTAGATATAATGACGAAGAGTAGATATATATATTATATATATATATATAAGATAATATATATATATAGGTCTTCTATGTCTCTCTCTACTCTCACTATCTATCTCTTACATTATCTCCCTATCTCTCTCTCCTATCTATAGCTCTATAATTTTATATATATATCTCTCTATCTCTCCTCTATTAATATATATATTTTATGACCTAGAAGGGGGACACCACCTCTGGTGCAAGGTAGGGACCCATAGCCTCGGAGAAGAAACATCACACGAGTACTCAGAGAAGACCTTGTGGATCCTCACTGAACACTTTTGATATTTTCTTCTCCCTACCACCCCTATTCTGTTTGATATGTGTGTATATTTATCTAACTTTATGTGAAATGTCATTACACAAAAAAGTTACAGTATTGAGAACATGCAGGGTACAAGCCTGCTTGTCACAAGTTGAAAAGCTCCTCCAGCCTCCTCAGATGGCGGGGCAGGAACCATGGATGCAGTGAGCCATTTCCACTCTGGATGGCCACACTGAGGCGCTGAAAAGAAAAGTTGGCCATGGCACTCTAGGGTCTCTAGTTGTTTCGATTAGATTAGACCCCAAACTCCTTCAAAAAGCTAGAGGCCAGCACTTTACCCCAGGCACCAAGTGGCTCCGAGGCAATGGGGACAAAAATTGTTGTGGTGCTCAAGGTCTCTGTATTTACGGGACTTGGCCGCTTCCCGTGATTGGCAGCTCCTCCTGCTTGAGTAGCACTGAAGTCAACATAGGTATTGGCTAAAGTTGAGACGCAAGTGTAGTCCCCACACCAACTGTCTACCATTCTCCAGGGGTCACCGTGGGATTCCATCTGGCCCACCGACAGGCTCATTAGAGTTGTTGGACATTAGGTAGCGGGGCTCTCTCTCTGCTGGACAGCCGCCTGTGGTAAGGCTTCTCTTATAATGTCATTGGACCTCGCCGTGCTTGCATGCCATCCTCCTGTCCTTTGGCAGAGAAGGCAATGCCGTCCGTACCTGTCGGTCTCTGCCTCGCCGCAAATAACCCTATATCTGGTGTGGATGGGGCAGCGGAAGAGACGGAGAGTCACGGCAATTCGGAGGGCCTCCGGTGTGAGACGGGTGCCGGTTTCCTACATTGGGGTTGCTAATAGGAAATCACCTACATGTGGGGCTGCTACAGCTCTAAGTCGTGGTAGTGTCATGTGGTGTTTTTGTTCGCACAGGCTCCTCCTTCTCGACACTGTCGCCGCTTCTGCTGTCGGGCAAATGGGGCCGATCCCTAGCTGGATTGCTTATGGTTTCGAAAGGCGGTGGTTGGGGTGCTGGTCCCTGCGAGAGAGTCCCATTTGGTTGTGCAGTCTGTGAAGATGGAATCATGTACCCCTGCCTGTTGAACTAGGTGCTCAGGGAGGATTTCCTTCACCAAGGTTGTCAGACCCACTGAAGAGGACAGGAATGCTGGGTGCAGCAATTTGTGTTGCTCGTGCGCACGCCAAGGCCCCCGAGGCGGACAGGAAGGGAGGCCTGTTTCCACTGCGATTTGCTGAGGGAAAGATTGAGGACTTTTTCTAGTTTTGATTTCAGCAAGCTGTCGTACTCTTCTAATTTAGTATTGTTGAAAGATTGCGAACATCTTAGAAAGTAGGTCAGCCTGGTGAGGGACAAGCATCTGGTGAATGAGGTAAAGTGCATCATGAACATCAATGTCTTCAATCCTCCTCGTTCATTCTCTTCAGGTCAGTGATCTTCTTACCAAGGGACCTCGTCGATGGCATCCCTTCCAAGATGAGCACCTAGGAGTGTCCTGTCCTCAGGGTTGGTTGTATGAATGTCAGGCAAAACAACCTTATTTGCTCTATTTAACCGTGCTGGTTGGTGGAGGTTATCTCGCACTTGGAAGGGTTCAGGGTTTGGAGGCCTAGTGACTTGCTTCTTGCTCCTGAAATATTCTTATGTCGTCCAAGAGTCCGTCTGGGGAGCCGGCTAGAGTACCATCGTCCAAAAACCAAATGTATGAGCTCACTTGACAGGTTATCGGTGACTTCCTTGATGACTAGGCAGAACAGAAAAGGAGCAGGGGTCACCCTGTTGGACACCTTCTTGGGATTCGATTTCATGTTCCCCAAAAACCAGAGTTAGATTCTTGCTGTAGGCATGGAGTTACAAACGGGAGAGGGAAGGAAAAGGCCGATGCAACCGCAATGGAGTACTGCATCCCTTCTAGCCAGATTGAAAGCATTTTGAAGTCCAGCTTTATCAGAGCTTTTGCATCCGTAATGTTGGCAATGTAAGCTCTACGCCTGCATGAGCCGCTGCCGCACACCCTTGGGGAATGCCAAACCCAAGCCGTTTTGGCTTCAGCATGTCGGGCCTGCTGCCTGACTACTGCTTTAGCAGCAGGCCCTTAGCGACCGGAACGCCGGAGTGAATTGCCCCACCAGCTATCGGTCTGATTCCTCCATCTTATTTCCTCAGGGCACAGAGGGTAGCGCCAAAACAGAGGGGCCGTATGGTCTCTGGTATGTTGCCACCAAGCTTAGACATGTGTGGGAATCTTGTTAGTTCCACCAGGAGGCCCTGCACAATGTCTCCCAGTGTGGGGTTGAGCATTTGTTTGATGTGGGTGGGTCTTAGTCCTGTGAACCCAACTGCTGATCCTGGTGGGAAGTATAAGCTGCTTTATGCACCATGGATTCGAGCACACACAGGGGTTTCTGCTCTGTTGACACCGACTAGGGGACACCGTCACGAGGAGCATATATATATATATATATATATATATATATATGTATATATATATATATATATATCTATATATATATATATATATATATATATTGGTGTATACTTTTCATTTATACATGTTTCTTTGAATATGGCTGTATATTCTGTGATGATTATTTTCTTGTTTAGGGCATCTATCCCACTAACTAGTGTTCTTGCATCTTTGGTTTAATTAGAAGAGGAGTTCTCCAAAAGTTATCTTCGTTCGAGATGAATAAAAAGAAATAATCACACTGGCACAATGAATTACAACTTATTATAAAATTAACACACACTTCTCGAACCTACCACTGGTTCATTCTCAAGTGATGGGAAAGTACAAGGCATATTGGATTTATACCAATATGGAGGTCAGGTTTACACAAACATGCTATGGAACAATGGGGTTTATAGGTCTATAGAAATGGATCAAGAATAAGGCATAAAAAAGAGAAGAGTAAGGCGTAAGTGTGAAGATAATGCGAAATAGGGTCGAGCACATACAAAGATTAATCAGGTATAATAGGCCTGTTATGCTGAGCACTGGTCTCTATGTTGGCATCTTCACGGTCTGGTCTTGTTCTTACTCTCATGGTGAATAAAGTGAATAGTTCCGTAATATGAGCATTTATGGTAGGTTGTTCTAATTTTAAGTGGATGCTTCAAAACTTGGAACTTCTACATATTGGGTTTTTGTCCTATTTATGCACGTGTTTTTTTTTCAACATTCTCTTGTTAGGGTGATGTATGGGCTTGGTCTCATGTGGTTCCTAGGGCACCGGATTTAAATGAAAGGTCAAACGCTTCGTCAGCTTGGTCGACTTCATACCTATGTACTTAGACTGAAGGTTACATCCTTCGTGGGGGCAAGTGTACATGATACAACGCTTGACTGCTGTAGAGGGTTCTCTGTCGGCTTCGGCTGTTTTTGATAAGGAGTTCGGAATTCTTCTCGGTTTGTAGAATATGATCAGGTCTATGCTTTGGTTAGGAATAATGCTTCTTACTCCTTTAAGGATTATTTCTTTCATTATTCGTTTTTCCATTTTTTATGTTTCAAAATGTGTGGGTGATTTTTAATATAAAATTTTTATTGGAGGTGTTGTATTTCGTGTTTCGTTAGTTAGGATTGTATCCATCGGTCGCAGGTGTCGTCGTGACACGTCTTATAAGACTACCCTGGGCCGATCCATCACTACATGTAGGCACTTTCTGGTGGTCCATCAAAACATATGGGCACGTTCTGGTGATCCATCACCACATATGTGTCACCTTCCTGGTGATCCTCACCACATCTGTGTACCCTTCTGGTGGTCCATCCCACATATGTGTACACCTTCTGGTGGTCCACACCAACATATGTGTACCCGTCTGGTGATCCATCCCACATATTGGCCCTTTCTGGTGGTCCATCACCACATATGTGTACACCCTGGTGGTCCATCACCCCTAGTGGCACCTTCTGGTGGTCCATCACCACATATGTGTCTGTCTCCAACATAGTTCTATAGGTACTCCTCAGTTTAGAGGCTGGGGCTCCATTCTTCCCTGCTCCATCTCTTCAGCTTGGACTACTGACCGCCTGTCTGCCATGGCCTCGATGGTAATTCTGGCAATCGGGAATTCAACAAAAAGTTGAAAGGCATGTTGTTAACTCAATGAGTCAAAGTTGCAGATCAATGTTGCAAGGTGCACTGTGCGGACGTGCGTGTACGCTTGGCCACATCCCAAGTGAACTAAGAGGTTGCTGCACCCATGGGGGCACTCTTTCACTTGGCCTCCATCTTGAAGTTAATGGCGTGTAAGGTTGAGGCAAATGTGAGAGAGTGAGTGGGCCCTGGTGAGGTGAGGCAGGTGACTGCCAGGGGCACATGTGGAGTAGGCAGGTGACTGCTGGGGCCCTGGTGAGTGAGGGCAGGTGACTGTCGGGCCCTGGTGAGTGGGCAGGTTGGGACTTGCCGGGGCCCTGGTGAGGTGAGGTCAGGTGACTACCATGGCACTGGTAGGGAAGGCAGGTGACTACAAGGGCCCTGTGAGTTGATCATGTGACTACCAGGGCCTTGTGAGGTGAGCAGGTGACTACCAGGGCCTTGTGAGGTGAGGCAGGTGACTACCAGGCCCTGGTGAGGTTAGCAGGTGGACTACCAGGCCTGGTGAGGTGAGGCAGGTGACTACCAGGGCCCTGTGAGGTAGGCAGGTGACTTCCGGGGGCCTGGTGAGGTGAGGCAGGTGACTGCCGGGCCCTGGGAGGTAGCAGGTGACTACCAGGGCCCTGGTGAGGTGAGGCAGGTGACTACCAGGGCCCTGGTGAGGTGAGGCAGGTGACTACCAGGGCCCTGGTGAGTAGGCAGGTGACGACCATGGCCCTGGTGAGGTGAGGCAGGTGACTACCAGGGCCCGTTGAGGTGAGGCAGGTGACTACCAGGGCCCTGGTGAGTGAGGAAGGTGACTGCTGTGTCCCAGGGGAGGTGAGGCAGGTGACTGCTGGGGCCCCCGCCTAGCATTCCGGCGGGAATAAGCCGTAGCCATAACATACAAGATAAATATTATGAGCTGAGCTCATTCTTAGTCCTGCAAGTTGGGTTTTGTAATGTTTCTCTTGTTCTTTCTTGTTTATATTGTATAGACTCCTCTCTCTCTCTCTCTCTCTCTCTCTCTCTCTCTCTCTCTCTCTCTCTCTCTCTCTCACTCTCTCTCTCTCACTCTCTCTCTCTCTCTCTCTCCGCGGCTTACTCCTCTCTGCTCTCACTCTCTCACTCTCTCTCTACTCTTCACTCTCTCACTCTCACTCTCTCAATCCTCTTCTCTCCTCCTCTCTCTCACTCTCTCCACCCACCTCCTCCTTCACAGCGTCTATACCCACGTGTTAAGTCACCCATTCGCCCTCTCAAGTTTCACTTTATATATTTCATTTTTATGAACTTTATTTTTTAAGGACATCTTATTAAATAATTTTGCATTCAACGATATCAATATTAAATAATATTGGTATCAAATAATATTGGTATCAAATAATATTGGTATCAAATAATATTGTTATCAAATAATATTGTTATCAATAATATTGGTATCAAATAATATTGTTATCAAATAATATTGGTATCAATAATATTGGTATCAAATAATATTGGTATCAAATAATATTGTTTAAATAGGATAATTATCAATAATGTGTATGTTAAAATGTATATATATTCGACAGGGTCCGAGAACCTTGCTCTGAGACTGAAGGACTCGGCGGTGACGTACAGCAGGGGGGCGGCGTCGTCGCGGCGGCGGCGGCGGCAGCGGCGCGGTCAGTGTGGGCGGGCGTCGGGCGGCGGGGGCGGGGCGGCGGGGGCAGCCTCGCCGTCGTGCCCTCCCTCTTCCTGGACGAGGAGGCCTACATCGCCGCCGCCACCCTGGCCCCCGGCGCCGACGCATACAGCAGGAACAAGTCAACCAGGCGGAGAGGACAAGTTGGCGTCCAACCGCGCCGCCCCGACACCCGTCACTTCACGTGAGTAAAGTGACTCTCTCTAAACTCTCCCTGTCTCCACCTACGGCCATATCACCTTATTAACAATAACAACAAGAGTTGTATTCATCTCCTATGGTAGACCTCATGGTCCATGAACCATAGTTACTGCTGCCTTATGAGCCAGCACAGTAAAACATATATTTACACTCCGACGTGGATTATTTTAAACCACAGAGGAGCCCATACGTTTATATAATGTTACGCACCATATATACATTTGTATATGCTGTACAGAGGCCGGGTCAGAGCTACGGTACATAGCATTCTACTACACAAGCAAACTCAAGTGCTTTTATATTGCTATAGCCAGCATACATATATGTTCCTCTAGCCTATATCGACAGTGTTAGAGCTGTGTTCTTCTGCATATAGTGTAGTGGGTTATTGTGGCGCATCTACAGTGGCAAATTACAATTGTAACCTTTGATTTTGATTGATTGTTTATTGTGCACCCCATACTCATCCTGCGAGCGGTAGCGCAAAAAGCATTACAGAGGGCACAAAAGGTCTTTATCAGACCTCATCTTAAATTATTACATAACCAATTTCATCTATCCTTCACACCTTATAGTTACATGTCAGCTAGTTACAGAGAATGTTGTGTTTAATTGTAACCTGCATATATAAATCATGTCATTTGCACCAATAACGGGCCCAGAAAGTTACTGTAGTTATTGATCACTCTACCACACAGTCATTACTCTGCGTTACATACTCAAGTTATCACTATATCACATATGTTACATAATGTATGTAATATGAGAGGAACCAATATTTATGTGGGGAGGGAGGACCTTTGACAAGCCACCGGCATCCTGTCCTCATCCAGGCCACTAGAGTGTTAGTGGCATTCAGGTAAATTCGGGCAAACCTTTGTTTCATTACGTAGTAAATCTTGGGTAGAAGTTCAGTTAAGTGTTGCAGTATTGTGATAATTGTTGTAGAGTTCAGTATATATGAAGCCAGGGACCACAAGTGAGACAATATGGGGCACTGTACACTATAATGTTGGAGATGTAAGTGTTCTCTCTCTCACAGTTGACACCTGGTACTGTTCTCTCTCACAGTTGACACCTGGTACTGTTCTCTCTCACAGTTGACACCTGGTACTGTTCTCTCTCACAGTTAACACTTGGTACTGTTTTCTCTCACAGTTAACACTTGGTACTGTTTTCTCTCACAGTTAACACTTGGTACTGTTCTCTCACAATTGACACCTGGTACTGTTCTCTCTCACAGTTGACACCTGGTACTGTTCTCTCTCACAGTTGACACTTGGTACTGTTCTCTCACAGTTGACACCTGGTACTGTTCTCTCTCACAGTTGACACTTGGTACTGTTCACTCTCACACAGTTGACACTTGGTACTGTTCTCTCTCACAGTTGACACTTGGTACTGTTCTCTCTCACACAGTTGACACTTGGTACTGTTCTCTCTCACAGTTGACACTTGGTACTGTTCACTCACAGTCGACACTTGGTACTGTTCTCTCACAGTTGACACCTGGTACTGTTCTCTCTCACAGTTGACACACTTGGTACTGTTCACTCTCACACAGTTGACACTTGGTACTGTTCTCTCTCACAGTTAACACTTGGTACTGTTCTCTCTCACAGTTAACACTTGGTACTGTTCTCTCTCACAGTTAACACTTGGTACTGTTCTCTCACAGTTGACACCTGGTACTGTTCTCTCTCACAGTTGACACACTTGGTACTGTTCACTCTCACACAGTTGACACTTGGTACTGTTCTCTCTCACAGTTAACACTTGGTACTGTTCTCTCTCACAGTTAACACTTGGTACTGTTCTCTCTCACAGTTGACACTTGGTACTGTTCACTCTCACACAGTTGACACTTGGTACTGTTCTCTCTCACAGTTGACACTTGGTACTGTTCACTCTCACACAGTTGACACTTGGTACTGTTCTCTTTCACAGTTGACACTTGGTACTGTTCTCTCTCACACAGTTGACACTTGGTACTGTTCTCTCTCACAGTTGACACTTGGTACTGTTCACTCTCACAGTCGACACTTGGTACTGTTCTCTCTCTCACAGTTGACACTTGGTACTGTTCACTCTCACAGTCGACACTTGGTACTGTTCTCTCTCACAGTTGACACTTGGTACTGTTCACTCTCACAGTCGACAATTGGTACTGTTCACTCTCACAGTCGACAATTGGTACTGTTCACTCTCACAGTCGACACTTGGTACTGTTCTCTCTCACAGTTGACACTTGGTACTGTTCACTCTCACAGTCGACAATTGGTACTGTTCATTCTCACAGTCGACACTTGGTACTGTTCACTCTCACAGTTGACACTTGGTACTGTTCACTCTCACACAGTTGACACTTGGTACTGTTCACTCTCTCACAGTTGACACTTGGTACTGTTCACTCTCTCACAGTTGACACTTAGTACTGTTCTCTCTCTCACAGTTGACACTTGGTCCTGTTCACTCTCACAGAGTTGACACTTGGTACTGTTCTCTCTCTCACAGTTGACACCTGGTACTGTTCTCTCTCACACAGTTGACACTTGGTACTGTTCTCTCTCACACAGTTGACACCTGGTACTGTTCACTCTCACAGTCGACACTTGGTACTGTTCTCTCACACAGTCGACACATGGTACTGTTCACTCTCACACAGTTGACACCTGGTACTGTTCACTCTCACAGTTGACACTTAGTACTGTTCTCTCTCACACAGTTAACACCTGGAACTGTTCTCTCACACAGTTGACACATGGTACTGTTCTCTCTCTCACAGTTGACACCTGGTACTGTTCTCTCTCTCACAGTTGACACTTGGTACTGTTCTCTCTCACACAGTTGACACTTGGTACTGTTCACTCTCACAGTCGACACTTGGTACTGTTCTCTCACACAGTTGGCACCTGGTACTGTTCTCTCTCACACAGTTGACACTTGGTACTGTTCTCTTTCACAGTCGACACTTGGTACTGTTCACTCTCACACAGTTGACACATGGTACTGTTCTCTCTCTCACAGTTGACACCTGGTACTGTTCACTCTCACTGTTGACACCTGGTACTGTTCACTCTCTCACAGATGACACATGGTACAGTTCACTCTCACACAGTCGACACTTGGTACTGTTCACTCTCACACAGTCGACACTTGGTACTGTTCTCTCTCACACAGTTGACTCTTGGTACTGTTCTCTCGCACACAGTCGACACTTGGTACTCTTCTCTCACAGTTGACACCTGGTACTGTTCACTCACAGTCGACACTTGGTACTGTTCTCTTTCTCACAGTTGACACTTGGTACTGTTCTCTCTCACACAGTCGACACTTGGTACTGTTCTCTCTCTCACAGTTGACACCTGGTACTGTTCTCTCTCACACAGTTGACACTTGGTACTGTTCTCTCTCTCACAGTTGACACTTGGTACTGTTTACTCTCACACAGTTGACACCTGGTACTGTTCACTCTCACACAGTTGATACCTGGTACTGTTCTCTCTCTCACAGTTGACACCTGGTACTGTTCACTCTGACACAGTTGACACCTGGTACTGTTCTCTCACAGTTGACACCTGGTACTGTTCACTCTCACACAGTTGACACCTGGTACTGTTCACTCCCACACAGTTGACACCTGGTACTGTTCACTCTCACACAGTTGACACCTGGTACTGTTCTCTCTCACACAGTTGACACATTGTACTGTTCACTCTCACACAGTTGACACCTGGTACTGTTCACTCTCACAGTTGACACATGTTACTGTTCACTCTCAGACAGTTGACACTTGGTACTGTTCACTCTCACACAGTTGACACTTGGTACTGTTCACTCTCACACAGTTGACACATGGTACTGTTCACTCTCACACAGTTGACACCTGGTACTGTTCACTCTCACACAGTCGACACATGGTACTGTTCACTCTCACACAGTTGACACCTAGTACTGTTCACTCTCACACAGTTGACACTTGGTACTGTTCACTCTCACACAGTTGACACATGGTACTGTTCACTCTCACACAGTTGACACTTGGTACTGTTCTCTCTCACACAGTTGACACCTGGTACTGTTCACTCTCACACAGTTGACACATGGTACTGTTCACTCTCACACAGTTGACACTTGGTACTGTTCACTCACACAGTTGACACATGGTACTGTTCACTCTCACAGTTGACACATGGTACTGTTCACTCACACAGTTGACACCTGGTACTGTTCACTCTCACACAGTTGACACATGGTACTGTTCACTCTCACACAGTTGACTCATGGTACTGTTCACTCTCACACAGTTGACACATGGTACTGTTCATTCTCACACAGTTGACACATGATACTGTTCTCCACACGTGAGTTTGGAGACGTCTGGCAGAAACCCGTGTGTGTGGCAGACGTGTCCCGGGTCAGGAGTCATCAGTTTAGACGTAATGTCTTGTGTATGACGCTCTGTCCTGTGTGACAGGCAATACCAGCTTTATCCTCACTCTAATAAGTCTTTATTGAAATCCTCAGATTAGGCAAAATTGTAATTAATTTTGTCAATAAAGATGTTAATAATAATAATGATTCATCAGGCAGCTTTGTAAGTACTCTGTACATCTTCTCTCAATCTTTAGCGGCTTTGTTTACATTTACTAAACAGTTTATGAGCCCTGAGCACCAGGAGGCTGTTTATAACACTAATGACATTTAGCTGAGAGGTTTCCGTGCTCGTAAACTGTTTAATATATGTAAATAAAGCCGCTAAACATTAGGAAAAGATGTACAGTTAAGCAAGTACTTGCGTAAGTGACGACGAACCTTGGCCTCCGTCACTGAAACATTGCCACGCGCAGGCTTTATGCTCCCGTATATTGAGGTTTCCTTGCGGTATTCATCATAATGTTTAATGATACAGTTTTAAGGGTCTTTGTGAATTTATTAGGTCGGTAAAATATTCATAGGACATTCGTTTTGGTGGTCTCTTGCACTTAAAGCACCAATGTTACTGTCTACTACTGGTCTACTACTGGTCTACTACTGGTCTACCACTGGTCTACCACTGGTCAAAGACTGGTTTACTACTGGTCTACCACTGGTCTACCACTGATCTACCACTGGTCTACCACTGGTCTACCACTGGTCAAAGACTGGTGTACTACTGGTCTACCACTGGTCTACCACTGGTCTACCACTGGTCTACCACTGGTCTACCACTGGTCTACCACTGGTCTACCACTGGTCAACTACTGGTTTACTACTGGTCTACCACTGGTCTACTACTGGTCTACCACTGATCTACCACTGATCTACTACAGGCTGTCTATGTAAGCATGTGAGCACTATCATGCTTGGAGATGCCATTATACACTGGTCTCCAAAGGAATTTAATCTCATACTTATTTCCTTTAGCAGCCATAGAAAATACGTTGTTTCTGTTCTGGGCGTCACAACTAGGTGCGTACAATGCCAGGGCGGGGAACTGTCAGGGGGAAGCGCCAAGCCATTACGACTATATAGCACTGGGGAGGGGTCAGGATAACGATTTAGGATGGGACGGGGGAGGAGGGGGGGGGGAATAGTGCCCAACTACTTAGACGGAATATTATCTCAATTGTTAAGAAATAAAGGCAGTGGATTAATATATTATTACACTGCCTTTGTCTTTTAAACATTCAGAGGTCTCCAAGGTGTATGTCTCCAAGATATATATGCTGTCTTGAGGGAAGGAGAGGGGCATGCCCGGTGCCAGCCATAACAGCCTTGTTGTGCCTCTCACAACTGATGTCTTATAAGATGATCGACGGCCATATATTCTACACCGCCATAGTTATGTTCATGGTGTATAACTCTTCACAGTCACGTGTCCAAGAAGGTGCAGGTGTACAGAGCCGCTAGTGAAGGATCCAGATCATATAAAAGTTACGTTAGACCTTCTTTAAACCCTCCATGCTTTATTGAACTGCTCAATTTGTCGAAATTATTGTTCAGTAGAAAGTTGATAGTTGTATATGATAAAGCTGCTTAGATGTGTCACAGGAGCGTTGATAGTACAAGTCTGTACACGACTTCATGACTTATAAGATAAAACAATGATAATAATAAAATCAATAATAACACCAAGGAAAATAATACAAATAAATGAAGTGTATAAGAGAGGAGAAGTGGCAGACAGCCAAGGTGATGGCGGCGGCTCGCGTGACGCCATGATTGATGGCTCACCCATTGATTGATTGACTACTTTGCTTCCCACCACAGACGTGGCCAGTCACTTACAGTGCTAACCAGCACTGTACACATTTGGTGTCTCCTTCAAAGATACACAACACTGTTGGTTATTCAACACAATCACAATACTGAGGGAATACAACACTACAACAACCCGTGGGTCATGAGGGAATACAACAACCCGTGGGTCATGAGGGAATACAACAACCCGTGGGTCATGAGGGAATACAACAACCCGTGGGTCATGAGGGAATACAACAACCCGTGGGTCATGAGGGAATACAACAACCCTTGGATCATGAGGGAATACAACAACCTGTGGTTCATGAGGGAATACAACAACCTGTGGTTCATGAGGGAATACAACAACCTGTGGTTCATGAGGGAATACAACAACCCGTGGTTCATGAGGGAATACAACAACCCGTGGTTCATGAGGGAATACAACAACCCGTGGGTCATGAGGGAATACAACAACCCGTGGTTCATGAGGGAATACAACAACCCGTGGTTCATGAGGGAATACAACAACCCGTGGTTCATGAGGGAATACAACAACCCGTGGTTCATGAGGGAATACAACAACCCGTGGGTCATGAGGGAATACAACAACCCGTGGTTCATGAGGGAATACAACAACCCGTGGTTCATGAGGGAATACAACAGATGCATAGATGTATCTGATGATAAACTCTGATGATACACTCTGATGATACACTGATGATACACTGATGATACACTAATGATACACTAATGATACACTAATGATACACTAATGATACACTGATGATACACTGATGATACAATAATGATACACCATGATGATACACTGATGATACAATAATGATACACCGTGATGATACACAAATGATACACTAATGATACACTGATGATACACTAATGATACACCGTGATGATACACTGATGATACACTAATGATACACTGATGATACACTAATGATACACCATGATGATACACTGATGATACACTAATGATACACTGATGATACACTAATGATACACTGATGATACACTAATGATACACCATGATGATACACTGATGATACACTAATGATACACTGATGATACACTAATGATACACCGTGATGATACACTGATGATACACTAATGATACACTGATGATACACTAATGATACACCATGATGATACACTGATGATACACCGTGATGATACACTGATGATACACTAATGATACACTGATGATACACTAATGATACACCATGATGATACACTGATGATACACCGTGATGATACACTGATGATACAATAATGATACACTGATGATACACTAATGATACACTGATGATACACTAATGATACACCGTGATGATACACTGATGATACAATAATGATACACTGATGATACACTAATGATACACCATGATGATACACTGATGATACACTAATGATACACTGATGATACACTAATGATACACCGTGATGATACCCTGATGATACACTAATGATACACCGTGATGATACCCTGATGATACACTAATGATACACTGATGATACACTAATGATACACCATGATGATACACTGATGATACACTAATGATACACCGTGATGATACACTGATGATACACTAATGATACACTGATGATACACTAATGATACACTGATGATACACTAATGATACACCATGATGATACCCTGATGATACACTAATGATACACTGATGATACACTAATGATACACCATGATGATACCCTGATGATACACTAATGATACACTGATGATACACTAATGATACACCATGATGATACACTGATGATACACTAATGATACACCGTGATGATACACTGATGATACACTAATGATACACTGATGATACACTAATGATACACTGATGATACACTAATGATACACCGTGATGATACCCTGATGATACACTAATGATACACTGATGATACACTAATGATACACCATGATGATACCCTGATGATACACTAATGATACACCGTGATGATACACTGATGATACACTGATGATACACTGATGATACACTGATGATACACTAATGATACACCATGATGAGACACTAATGATACACTGATGATACACTAATGATACACCATGATGATACACTAATGATACACTGATGATACACTAATGATACACCATGATGATACACCGTGATGATACACCGTGATGATACACTGATGATACACTAATGATACACCATGATGATACACCGTGATGATACACCGTGATGATACACTGATGATACACTAATGATACACCATGATGATACACTGATGATACACTAATGATACACCATGATGATACACTGATGATACACTAATGATACACCGTGATGATACACTGATGATACACTAATGATACACCATGATGATACACTGATGATACACTAATGATACACCGTGATGATACACTGATGATACACTAATGATACACCATGATGATACACTAATGATACACCATGATGATACACTAATGATACACCGTGATGATACACTGATGATACACTGATGATACACTAATGATACACCATGATGAGACACTAATGATACACTGATGATACACTAATGATACACCATGATGATACACTAATGATACACCGTGATGATACACTGATGATACAATGATGATACACCATGATACACTGATGATACACCATGATGATACACTAATGATACACTGATGATACAATGATGATACACCATGATACACTGATGATACACCATGATGATACACTAATGATACACTGATGATACACCGTGATGATACACTGATGAGACACTAATGATACACCGTGATGATACACTGATGATACACTAATGATACACTGATGATACACCGTGTACACCCTGCTCATCAAGGTGTAGCACAGGTGCACACACATGGTCGGGTCCTCCGGTCTCGATGACACAAGAAGTGTGGAGCAGGTGTGTGACGTCACACCTGCTGGGAAGTCCCTTGTCATGTGGTCCACCTCTGGTTGAGACGCCACCACACACCTTCCACCTCTGGCTGAGACACCACCACACACCTTCCACCTCTGGCTGAGACACCACCACACACCTTCCACCTCTGGCTGAGACGCCACCACACACCTTCCACCTCTGGCTGAGACGCCACCACACACCTTCCACCTCTGGCTGAGACACCACCACACACCTTCCACCTCTGGCTGAGACTAATAACCTGCAGCCTGGTTATGTCCTCCTACAACCTGTCCTCCTACAACCTGTCCTCCTACAACCTGTCCTCCTACAACCTGTCCTCCTACAACCTGTCCTCCTACAACCTGTATTCCTACAACTTGTCCTCCTACAACCTGTCCTCCTACAACCTGTCCTCCTACAACCTGTCCTCCTACAACCTGTCCTCCTACAACCTGTCCTCCTACAACTTGTCCTCCTACAACCTGTCCTCCGACAACCTGTCCTCCTACAACCTGTCCTCCTACAACTTGTCCTCCTACAACCTGTCCTCCGACAACCTGTCCTCCTACAACCTGTCCTCCTACAACCTGTCCTCCTACAACCTGTCCTCCGACAACCTGTCCTCCTACAACTTGTCCTCCTACAACCTGTCCTCCTACAACCTGTCCTCCTACAACTTGTCCTCCTACAACCTGTCCTCCTACAACCTGTCCTCCTACAACTTGTCCTCCTACAACCTGTCCTCCTACAACCTGTCCTCCTACAACTTGTCCTCCTACAACCTGTCCTCCTACAACCTGTCCTCCGACAACCTGTCCTCCTACAACTTGTCCTCCTACAACTTGTCCTCCTACAACTTGTCCTCCTACAACCTGTCCTCCTACAACCTGTCCTCCTACAACTTGTCCTCCTACAACCTGTCCTCCTACAACTTGTCCTCCTACAACCTGTCCTCCTACAACCTGTCCTCCTACAACTTGTCCTCCTACAACTTGTCCTCCTACAACCTGTCCTCCTACAACTTGTCCTCCTACAACTTGTCCTCCTACAACCTGTCCTCCTACAACCTGTCCTCCTACAACCTGTCCTCCTACAACTTGTCCTCCTACAACTTGTCCTCGTACAACCTGTCCTCCTACAACTTGTCCTCCTACAACCTGTCCTCCTACAACCTGTCCTCCTACAACCTGTCCTCCTACAACTTGTCCTACAACTTGTCCTCGTACAACCTGTCCTCCTACAACTTGTCCTCCTACAACCTGTCCTCCTACAACCTGTCCTCCTACAACCTGTCCTCCTACAACCTGTCCTACAACCTGTCCTCCTACAACTTGTCCTCGTACAACCTGTCCTCCTACAACTTGTCCTTCTACAACCTGTCCTCCTACAACCTGTCCTCCTACAACCTGTCCTACAACTTGTCCTCCTACAACTTGTCCTCGTACAACCTGTCCTCCTACAACTTGTCCTCCTACAACCTGTCCTCCTACAACCTGTCCTCCTACAACCTGTCCTCCTACAACCTGTCCTCCTACAACCTGTCCTACAACCTGTCCTCTTACAACCTGTCCTCCTACAACCTGTCCTACAACCTGTCCTCCTACAACCTGTCCTACAACTTGTCCTCCTACAACTTGTCCTCCTACAACCTGTCCTCCTACAACCTGTCCTCCTACAACCTGTCCTCCTACAACTTGTCCTCCTACAACCTGTCCTCCTACAACCTGTCCTCCTACAACTTGTCCTCCTACAACTTGTCCTCCTACAACCTGTCCTCCTACAACTTGTCCTCCTACAACTTGTCCTCCTACAACCTGTCCTCCTACAACCTGTCCTCCTACAACTTGTCCTCCTACAACCTGTCCTCCTACAACTTGTCCTCCTACAACTTGTCCTCGTACAACCTGTCCTCCTACAACTTGTCCTCCTACAACCTGTCCTACAACCTGTCCTCCTACAACCTGTCCTCTTACAACCTGTCCTCCTACAACCTGTCCTCCTACAACCTGTCCTCCTACAACCTGTCCTCCTACAACTTGTCCTCGTACAACCTGTCCTCCTACAACCTGTCCTCCTACAACCTGTCCTCCTACAACCTGTCCTCCTACAACCTGTCCTCCTACAACTTGTCCTCCTACAACTTGTCCTCCTACAACCTGTCCTCGTACAACCTGTCCTCCTACAACTTGTCCTCCTACAACTTGTCCTCGTACAACCTGTCCTCCTACAACTTGTCCTCGTACAACCTGTCCTCCTACAACCTGTCCTCCTACAACCTGTCCTACAACTTGTCCTCCTACAACTTGTCCTCGTACAACCTGTCCTCCTACAACCTGTCCTCCTACAACCTGTCCTCCTACAACCTGTCCTCCTACAACCTGTCCTCCTACAACTTGTCCTCCTACAACTTGTCCTCCTACAACCTGTCCTCCTACAACTTGTCCTCCTACAACTTGTCCTCCTACAACTTGTCCTCCTACAACTTGTCCTCCTACAACCTGTCCTCCTACAACTTGTCCTCGTACAACCTGTCCTCCTACAACTTGTCCTCCTACAACCAGTCCTCCTACAACTTGTCCTCCTACAACCTGTCCTCCTACAACCTGTCCTCCTACAACCTGGCCTCCTACAACCTGTCCTCCTACAACTTGTCCTCGTACAACCTGTCCTCCTACAACTTGTCCTCGTACAACTTGTCCTCGTACAACTTGTCCTCCTACAACTTGTCCTCCTACAACTTGTCCTCCTACAACCTGTCCTCTTACAACTTGTCCTCGTACAACCTGTCCTCCTACAACTTGTCCTCGTACAACTTGTCCTCCTACAACTTGTCCTCCTACAACTTGTCCTCCTACAACTTGTCCTCCTACAACCTGTCCTCCTACAACCTGTCCTCCTACAACTTGTCCTCCTACAACTTGTCCTCGTACAACCTGTCCTCCTACAACTTGTCCTCGTACAACCTGTCCTCCTACAACTTGTCCTCCTACAACTTGTCCTCGTACAACCTGTCCTCCTACAACCTGTCCTCCTACAACTTGTCCTCGTACAACCTGTCCTCCTACAACCTGTCCTCCTACAACTTGTCCTCCTACAACCTGTCCTCCTACAACTTGTCCTCGTACAACCTGTCCTCCTACAACCTGTCCTCCTACAACTTGTCCTCGTACAACCTGTCCTCCTACAACTTGTCCTCGTACAACTTGTCCTCCTACAACTTGTCCTCCTACAACCTGTCGTCCTACAACCTGTCCTCCTGCAACCTGTCCTCCTACAACTTGTCCTCGTACAACCTGTCCTCCTACAACCTGTCCTCCTACAACTTGTCCTCCTACAACTTGTCCTCCTACAACCTGTCCTCCTCCAACTTGTCCTCGTACAACCTGTCCTCCTACAACTTGTCCTCCTACAACCTGTCCTCCTACAACTTGTCCTCCTACAACCTGTCCTCGTACAAAGAACGTCGCTTTTCGATCGTATGCGTTACCTAAGGCCACAAATTATACTAGAAAATGAAAGCGACTGGCGAAAGTGACGTACTGTCCCGTTTTCTGTTTTGGGTCCTCTGTCAGGTTAGGAGAGGACACTTTACATTGACCGTTTTCTGGACGTTGGGGCACCTTAGGAGGACGGACTGCCTCACCCCCGTCTTGAACACCTCTCTTACTCACTACTATTTCCATAATAAAATTACAAAAGTATTTGATTGAGTGATCAGGAGTCAGGTCACCAGTGTCATGGAGCCCAATGACCTCCACAACCCAGGGAACTGTCTGGCGAAAGTGCCAAGTCATTACGACTATATAGCACTTGGAAGGGGGGTCAGGATAAGCATTTGGGATGGGAGGGGGGAAAGGAATTCCCAGCCAATTGGACGGTCGGGGATTGAACGCCGATCTGCATGAAGCGATACCGTCGCTCTACCGTCCACCCCCAAGTGGTTGGGGCTCCACAACCCAGGCCAACGCGGATTTAGAGCGGGAAGATCATGCCTCTCACAGCTACTTGACCACTACGACAAAATCACTGAGGCATTAGAAGAAAAACAATGCAGATGTGGATTTTTTGTTAGTATTATTTTTTTCTATCACCGATTTGGCCACACCTTTAAAACGCTAACCAACATATGTACATTTTCTGTTGTCCTCCATGGACAGGGTGAGAGATCTCTTAAACATTATAGTTCAGTGATTTATTGAACAATCAACCACAGAAGGTGGTTATGGAACACGGACTTCACAAAGGCATTCGACAAATGCGACCATGGAGTGATTGCCCACCAAATGAGGTCAATAGGAATAACTGGTAAAGTAGGACGGTGGATATTAAATTTTCTGTCAAACAGAACGCTAAGAATAACAGATAATCAAATAAAATCGTCTCCAAGCACATTGAAAAGCTTTTTACCTCAAAGCACAGTCCTTGCATCACTGCTTTTCCTTATTCTCATATCGGATATAGACAAAAATTCAAGTCACAGCTTCGTATCATCCTTTGCAGATGACACAAAAATCAGCATAAAAATTACCTCTGTTGAAGACATTCAAAAACTACAAGCAGATAGATATTAATAAAGTTTTCGACTGGGTAACAGAAAATAACATGACGTTTAACAGTGATAAATTCCAGGTACTCAGGTACGGTAAAAATGAGAACATTAAACATAATACAGGGAACAAAACAATCAAATGTGCCCATAGTAGGAAAGTAACATGTAAAGGATCTGGGAATAATAATGCCCGACGACCTAACGCTTAATATATGGGAGCATAACCAAACAAATATTGCGTCAGCCAGAAAAATGATGGGATGGATTACTAGAACCTTCACCTCCAAGGATGCCATGACATGCTGAGGGCGGCCGCAGGTGAAGGGGAAGCCCGCCACCACACCAGCCTTCCTGACAAGTGTGTGTACCCACCTAGTTGTACTCACCTAGCTGTGCTTCCGGGGGTTGAGCTCTTTGGTCCCACCTCTCAGTCGTCAATCAACTGGTGTACAGATTCCTGAGCCTATTGGGCTCTATGAAATCTACATTTGAAACTGTGTATGGAGTCAGCCTCCACCACATCGCTACCTAATACATTCCATTTTTTAACTACTCTGACACTGAACAAATTCTTTCTAATGTCTCTGTGGCTCATCTGGGTACTAAGTTTCCACTTGTGTCCCCTTGTTCGTGTGCCACCCGTGCTAAAGAGTTTGTCTTTGTCCACCCAGTCAATTCCACAGATAATTTTGTAGGCGGTTATCATGTCTCCCCTTACTCTTCTGTTATCCAGGGATGTGATGTTCAGCTCCCTTAGCTCCCACGTAGCTCATACCTCACAGTTCCGGGACGAGTCTGGTGGCATACCTCTGAATCTTCTCTTACTCTGTCTTGTGTTTAACTAGGTATGTTCTCCAGGCTGGAGCTGCATACTCCAGGATTGGTCTGACATAAGTGGTATACAGGGCCCTGAACGATTCCTTACACAAGTTTCTAAAGGCAGTTCTTATGTTGGCCAGTCTAGCATATGCCGTTGATGATATCCTTTTGATGTGGGCCTCTGGAGACAGGTTCGGTGTGATATCAACCCCAGATCTTTCTCTCTATTTGACTCTTGCAGGATATCACCTCCCAAAGGTACCATGTGTTCAGCCTTCTGCTCCCTTCCCCTAATTTCCTTACTTTACACTTTCCTGAGTTGAACTTTAGTAGCCATTTTCTAGATCATTCCTCCAGTTTGTCCAGTAGTCTCTGCAGATGAGTAGATTCCCTAGGTGTGTGTGTGTGTGTGTGTGTGTGTGTGTGTGTGTGTGTGTGTGTGTGTGTGTGTGTGTGTGTGTATGTGTGTGTGTGTGTGTGTGTGTGTGTGTGAGTGTGTGTGTGTGTGTGTGTGTGTGTGTGTGTGTGTGTGTATGTGTGTGCGCGCGCGCGCAGCGTCTGGCACCAACCTCACACCGGATGCTCTGTGGGGGGGGGGGGGATGTGTTTGTGTGTTTTTTTGTAAGATGCCTTTAGAATGCCGCTGTACTTACCTAGTTGTGTGCACAGGGGTTGCTGCGGCTCTTTGGTCCCGCCTCTCAACTGTCAATCAACTGGTGTACAGGTTCCTGAGCCTACTGGGCTCTATCATATCTACATTTGAAGCTGTGTATGGTGTCAGCCTCCACCACATCACTGCCTAATGCATTCTATCTGTTAACTACTCTGGCACTGAAAAGTTCTTTTTAACGTCCCTGTGGCTCATTTAGGTACTCAGTTTCCGCCTGTGTCCCCTTGTTCGTGTTCCACCCGAGCTAAATAGTTTATCTTTATCTACCCTGTAAATTCCTCTGAGAATTTTATAGGTTAAAATCATGTCTCCCTAACTCTTCTGTCTTCCAGTTTTGTGAGGTTTAGTTCCAGTAATCTTTCCTTGTAGTTCATGCCCCTCACTGGACTAGCCCTCTTGTCATCTTGTAGTCTCTTGCTGTCTTTCCCTGTCTTAATCCTTCTCATAATTTNCTGCAGCCTCTCACTGAACCATCACCAGTGCTGCCTGCAGCCTCTCACTGAACCATCACCAGTGCTGCCTGCAGCCTCTCAACTGAACCATCACCAGTGCTGCCTGCAGCCTGTCACTGAACCATCACTGTGCTGCCTGCAGCCTCTCACTGAACCATCACCAGTGCTGCCTGCAGCCTCACTGAACCATCAGCAGTGCTGCCTGCAGCCTCTCACTGAACCATCACCAGTGCTGCCTGCAGCCTCTCACTGAACCATCACTGTGCTGCTGCCTGCAGCCTCTCACTGAACCATCACCTGTGCTGCCTGCAGCCTCTCACTGAACATCACCAGTGCTGCCTGCAGCCTCTCACTGAACCATCACCAGTGCTGCCTGCAGCCTCTCACTGAACATCACATGTGCTGCCTGCAGCCTCTCACTGAACCATCACCTGTGCTGCTGCAGCCTCTCACTGAACCATCACCTGTGCTGCCTGCAGCCTCTCACTGAACCATCACCTGTGCTGCCTGCAGCCTCTCATGAACCATCACCAGTGCTGCCTGCAGCCTCTCACTGAACCATCACCTGTGCTGCTGCAGCTCTCACTGAACCATCACCAGTGCTGCCTGCAGCCTCTCACTGAACCATCACCTGTGCTGCCTGCAGCCTCTCACTGAACCATCACCAGTGCTGCCTGCAGCCTCTCAATGAACCATCACCAGTGCTGCCTGCAGCCTCTCACTGAACCATCACCTGTGCTGCCTGCAGCTCTCACTGAACCATCACATGTGCTGCCTGCAGCCTCTCACTGAACCATCACCTGTGCTGCCTGCAGCCTCTCACTGAACCATCACCTGTGCTGCCTGCAGCCTCTCACTGAACCATCACAGTGCTGCCTGCAGCCTCTCACTGAACCATCACCTGTGCTGCCTGCAGCCTCTCACTGAACCATCACCAGTGCTGCCTGCAGCCTCTCACTGAACCATCACCTGTGCTGCCTGCAGCCTCTCACTGAACCATCACCAGTGCTGCCTGCAGCCTCTCACTGAACCATCACCAGTGCTGCCTGCAGCCTCTCACTGAACCATCACCAGTGCTGCCTGCAGCCTCTCACTGAACCATCACCAGTGCTGCTGCAGCCTCACTGAACCATCACTGTGCTGCCTGCAGCCTCTCACTGAACCATCACCAGTGCTGCCTGCAGCCTCTCACTGAACCATCACCTGTGCTGCCTGCAGCCTCTCACTGAACCATCACCTGTGCTGCCTGCAGCCTCACTGAACCATCACCAGTGCTGCCTGCAGCCTCTCACTGAACCATCACCAGTGCTGCCTGCAGCCTCTCACTGAACCATCACCAGTGCTGCCTGCAGCCTCTCACTGAACCATCACCAGTGCTGCCTGCAGCCTCTCACTGAACCATCACTGTGCTGCCTGCAGCCTCTCACTGAACCATCACCAGTGCTGCCTGCAGCCTCTCACTGAACCATCACCAGTGCTGCCTGCAGCCTCTCACTGAACCATCACCAGTGCTGCCTGCAGCCTCTCACTGAACCATCACCAGTGCTGCTGCCTGCAGCCTCTCACTGAACCATCACCTGTGCTGCTGCCTGCAGCCTCTCACTGAACCATCACCAGTGCTGCCTGCAGCCTCTCACTGAACCATCACAGTGCTGCCTGCAGCCTCTCACTGAACCATCACCAGTGCTGCCTGCAGCCTCTCACTGAACCATCACCTGTGCTGCCTGCAGCCTCTCACTGAACCATCACCTGTGCTGCCTGCAGCCTCTCACTGAACCATCACCAGTGCTGCCTGCAGCCTCTCACTGAACCATCACCAGTGCTGCCTGCAGCCTCTCACTGAACCATCACCAGTGCTGCCTGCAGCCTCTCACTGAACCATCACCAGTGCTGCCTGCAGCCTCTCACTGAACCATCACCAGTGCTGCCTGCAGCCTCTCACTGAACCATCACCGTGCTGCCTGCAGCCTCTCACTGAACCATCACCAGTGCTGCCTGCAGCCTCTCACTGAACCATCACCTGTGCTGCCTGCAGCCTCTCACTGAACCATCACCTGTGCTGCCTGCAGCCTCTCACTGAACCATCACCTGTGCTGCCTGCAGCCTCTCACTGAACCATCACCTGTGCTGCCTGCAGCCTCTCACTGAACCATCACCTGTGCTGCCTGCAGCCTCTCACTGAACCATCACCTGTGCTGCCTGCAGCCTCTCACTGAACCATCACCAGTGCTGCCTGCAGCCTCTCACTGAACCATCACCTGTGCTGCCTGCAGCCTCTCACTGAACCATCACCAGTGCTGCCTGCAGCCTCTCACTGAACCATCACCTGTGCTGCCTGCAGCCTCTCACTGAACCATCACCAGTGCTGCCTGCAGCCTCTCACTGAACCATCACCAGTGCTGCCTGCAGCCTCTCACTGAACCATCACCAGTGCTGCCTGCAGCCTCTCACTGAACCATCACCAGTGCTGCCTGCAGCCTCTCACTGAACCATCACCTGTGCTGCCTGCAGCCTCTCACTGAACCATCACCAGTGCTGCCTGCAGCCTCTCACTGAACCATCACCAGTGCTGCCTGCAGCCTCTCACTGAACCATCACCAGTGCTGCCTGCAGCCTCTCACTGAACCATCACCAGTGCTGCCTGCAGCCTCTCACTGAACCATCACCAGTGCTGCCTGCAGCCTCTCACTGAACCATCACCTGTGCTGCCTGCAGCCTCTCACTGAACCATCACCTGTGCTGCCTGCAGCCTCTCACTGAACCATCACCAGTGCTGCCTGCAGCCTCTCACTGAACCATCACCTGTGCTGCCTGCAGCCTCTCACTGAACCATCACCTGTGCTGCCTGCAGCCTCTCACTGAACCATCACCAGTGCTGCTGCCTGCAGCCTCTCACTGAACCATCACCAGTGCTGCCTGCAGCCTCTCACTGAACCATCACCAGTGCTGCCTGCAGCCTCTCACTGAACCATCACCAGTGCTGCCTGCAGCCTCTCACTGAACCATCACCAGTGCTGCCTGCAGCCTCTCACTGAACCATCACCTGTGCTGCCTGCAGCCTCTCACTGAACCATCACCAGTGCTGCCTGCAGCCTCTCACTGAACCATCACCAGTGCTGCCTGCAGCCTCTCACTGAACCATCACCAGTGCTGCCTGCAGCCTCTCACTGAACCATCACCAGTGCTGCCTGCAGCCTCTCACTGAACCATCACCAGTGCTGCCTGCAGCCTCTCACTGAACCATCACCAGTGCTGCCTGCAGCCTCTCACTGAACCATCACCAGTGCTGCCTGCAGCCTCTCACTGAACCATCACCTGTGCTGCCTGCAGCCTCTCACTGAACCATCACCAGTGCTGCCTGCAGCCTCTCACTGAACCATCACCAGTGCTGCCTGCAGCCTCTCACTGAACCATCACCTGTGCTGCCTGCAGCCTCTCACTGAACCATCACCAGTGCTGCCTGCAGCCTCTCACTGAACCATCACCAGTGCTGCCTGCAGCCTCTCACTGAACCATCACCAGTGCTGCCTGCAGCCTCTCACTGAACCATCACCTGTGCTGCTGCCTGCAGCCTCTCACTGAACCATCACCTGTGCTGCTGCCTGCAGCCTCTCACTGAACCATCACCAGTGCTGCCTGCAGCCTCTCACTGAACCATCACCTGTGCTGCCTGCAGCCTCTCACTGAACCATCACCAGTGCTGCCTGCAGCCTCTCACTGAACCATCACCAGTGCTGCCTGCAGCCTCTCACTGAACCATCACCTGTGCTGCCTGCAGCCTCTCACTGAACCATCACCTGTGCTGCCTGCAGCCTCTCACTGAACCATCACCAGTGCTGCCTGCAGCCTCTCACTGAACCATCACCAGTGCTGCCTGCAGCCTCTCACTGAACCATCACCAGTGCTGCCTGCAGCCTCTCACTGAACCATCACCAGTGCTGCCTGCAGCCTCTCACTGAACCATCACCAGTGCTGCCTGCAGCCTCTCACTGAACCATCACCAGTGCTGCCTGCAGCCTCTCACTGAACCATCACCAGTGCTGCCTGCAGCCTCTCACTGAACCATCACCGTGCTGCTGCCTGCAGCCTCTCACTGAACCATCACCAGTGCTGCCTGCAGCCTCTCACTGAACCATCACCATGCTGCTGCCTGCAGCCTCTCACTGAACCATCACCAGTGCTGCCTGCAGCCTCTCACTGAACCATCACCTGTGCTGCCTGCAGCCTCTCACTGAACCATCACCAGTGCTGCCTGCAGCCTCTCACTGAACCATCACCAGTGCTGCCTGCAGCCTCTCACTGAACCATCACCAGTGCTGCCTGCAGCCTCTCACTGAACCATCACCAGTGCTGCCTGCAGCCTCTCACTGAACCATCACCTGTGCTGCCTGCAGCCTCTCACTGAACCATCACCAGTGCTGCCTGCAGCCTCTCACTGAACCATCACCAGTGCTGCCTGCAGCCTCTCACTGAACCATCACCAGTGCTGCCTGCAGCCTCTCACTGACCATCACCTGTGCTGCTGCCTGCACCTCTCATCTCACTGAACCATCACCACGCTGCCTGCAGCCTCTCACTGAACCATCACCTGTGCTGCCTGCAGCCTCTCACTGAACCATCACCTGTGCTGCCTGCAGCCTCTCACTGAACCATCACCAGTGCTGCCTGCAGCCTCTCACTGAACCATCACCTGTGCTGCCTGCAGCCTCTCACTGAACCATCACCAGTGCTGCCTGCAGCCTCTCACTGAACCATCACCAGTGCTGCCTGCAGCCTCTCATGAACCATCACCTGTCTGCCTGCAGCCTCTCACTGAACCATCCCAGTGCTGCGCCTGCAGCCTCTCACTGAACCATCACCAGTGCTGCTGCCTGCAGCCTCTCACTGAACCATCACCAGTGCTGCCTGCAGCCTCTCACTGAACCATCACCAGTGCTGCTGCCTGCAGCCTCTCACTGAACCATCACCTGTGCTGCTGCCTGCAGCCTCTCACTGAACCATCACCAGTGCTGCTTGCAGCCTCACACTGAACCATCACACCTGCTGCCTGCAGCCTCTCACTGAACCATCACCAGTGCTGCCTGCAGCCTCACACTGAACCAGCACCAGTGCTGCCTGCAGCTTCTCACTGAACCATCACCAGTGCTGCTGCCTGCAGCCTCTCACTGAACCATCACCTGTGCTGCCTGCAGCTCACACTGAACCATCACCAGTGCGTGCCTGCAGCCTCTCACTGAACCATCACCAGTGCTGCCTGCAGCCTCTCAATGAACCATCACCAGTGCTGCCTGCAGCCTCTCACTGA
>WNGS01002252.1:0-14071 GCA_020271785.1 Procambarus virginalis
CCCCAGGGTGATGACCCAGGGTGATGGTCCAGGGTGATGACCCAGGGTGATGACCCAGGGTGATGACCCAGGGTGATGACCCAGGGTGATGACCCAGGGTGATGACCCAGGGTGATGACCCCAGGGTGATGGTCCAGGGTGATGACCCAGGGGGATGACCCAGGGTGATGACCCCAGGGTGATGACCCAGGGTGATGACCCAGGGTGATGACCCAGGGTGATGACCCAGGGTGATGACCCAGGGTGATGACCCAGGCTGATGACCCAGGGTGATGACCCAGGGTGATGGTCCAGGGTGATGACCCAGGGTGATGACCCAGGGTGATGACCCAGGGTGATGACCCAGGGTGATGACCCAGGGTGATGACCCAGGGTGATGGTCCAGGGTGATGACCCAGGGTGATGACCCAGGGTGATGGTCCAGGGTGATGCCCCAGGGTGATGACCCAGGGTGATGACCCAGGGTGATAACCCAGGGTGATGACCCAGGGTGATGACCCAGGGTGATGGTCCAGGGTGATGACCCAGGGTGATGACCCAGGGTGATGACCCAGGGTGATGACCCAGGGTGATGACCCCAGGGTGATGACCCAGGGTGATGACCCAGGGTGATAACCCAGGGTGATGACCCAGGGTGATGACCCAGGGTGATGACCCCAGGGTGATGACCCCAGGGTGATGACCCAGGGTGATGACCCAGGGTGATGACCCCAGGGTGATGACCCCAGGGTGATGACCCCAGGGTGATGACCCCAGGGTGATGACCCCAGGGTGATGACCCAGGGTGATGAACAGTTCAGGGTAATTACCGAGGACTGCACTAAGCAGTTCAACAACAATAACAGTCAACTTGTTTATATTATAATTAGTTGGTAATCTTGCTAATGGTCGCCTGGCTAATGACCCGGCATGTTGCATGCCCTTGAACGCTGTCAAAAAGTCATTTTTTTATTTGTTAATAAAGTTAATTATGATAATGCTAATTATTTCTTAATTGTGAAACTGGTCAATTATTATTTTAATTGACATCACTATTTTATTAGCTTCCAGAAGCGGGATTTTTGGTAGCCTTACGATTACAGATACATTTGAAGATTTGTACAGGACAAGAGTATTAGTATAGGGCGTCCATCATGGTGCGGGACTTCCAGGGAGTGGTAGGAAGGGTTCCATTGTTGCTACATTGGTGCCTCGTCGCCAGAAGATATACAATACTATATTGTATATTTTATACAATATATGGCTCGCAGGCTCCTCCCACAGTCACCTGACCTGCCCTCCCCCAGGCTCCTCCCACAGTCACCTGACCTGCCCCCCCCAGGCTCCTCCCACAGTCACCTGACCTGCCCCCCCCAGGCTCCTCCCACAGTCACCTGACCTGCCCTCCCCCCCAGGCTCCTCCCACAGTCACCTGACCTGCCCCCCCCCAGGCTCTCCCACAGTCACCTGACCTGCCCCCCCCAGGCTCCTTCCACAGTCACCTGACCTGCCCCCCCCAGGCTCCTTCCACAGTCACCTGACCTGCCCTTCCCAGGCTCCTCCCACAGTCACCTGACCTGCCCTCCCCCGAGGCTCCTCCCACAGTCACCTGACCTGCCCTCCCCCAGGCTCCTCCCACAGTCACCTGACCTACCCTCCCCCAGGCTCCTCCCACAGTCACCTGACCTGCCCTCCCAGGCTCCTCCCATATAACTCATGATAACTCTACCCGTGAGCAGTGACAGGCCAATATAACCCAGGATAACTCTACCCTTGAGCAGTGAAGAAAGTAACACATTCTTTAAGACTGCGGTGCTCCAAGAATATCTTGCAATATTCAAAACATCTTGCAACGGAATATCTATGCAGAAAACGTCACGGGGATAATCCCTACAAGCAATGTAGCACATCATCTCTGGTTCCTACAGCACTACATGTCCCTAAGTCCTCCTTGATGCCCCGTCATCTCCATACACATCACCCGTCTCTTTCTCTGGGACGGGGGACGGGAAGGAGACAGTTAAAATGTCATTAGAAGACAGTGATCTCTTGCAGAAAACAGAGAGCAGTGAGGAGGAGAACATTGCACATATCCGCCCGTGTTGTGAGGCAACACAGCTCCCGTGTAAACAACAGCACATTATGGGGAGTAATGATGCTCTCACTCATATCCCGGGTCCTCATAATGCTCCAGGAGCGACGTGGAGACAAATGTGCAGTGGTGGTGGTGGGGGGGGGGGAGTAGTCGGGTGAGGGGTACTAGTCTGGTGATACAGTGAAGGGGGGGGGGGGATTAATCGCCCATCCAACAAACTCAATCAATTCAATCATTTGTGTTCAAATCACTCACAGGCTCTCCAGAAATAGGAACATAATTGTCAGGCAATGCAACATAAGAATGAGTGATGCATGTGTTGGTTCAGCAGGTGTTGAGGATGGCGTGAAACAACAACTGTCAAAGACAGCTGGCTCACTGACAGGTGTTTTGAGTCCGGCTGAAGCCAGATGTATTTTGTCATGAACTGTATTTCCAGTGATTATGATCAGTTTAAGTCTGAGAATCTATTGATTGAAATTGTAAACATTTTACAATTTCAATCAATAGATTCTCAGACTTAAACTGATCATAATCACTGGAAATACAGTTCATGACAAAATACATCTGGCTTCAGCCGGACTCAAAACACCTGTCAGTGAGCCAGCTGTCTTTGACAGTTGTTGTTTCACGCCATCCTCAACACCTGCTGAACCAACACATGCATCACTCATTCTTATGTTGCATTGCCTGACAATTATGTTCCTATTTCTGGAGAGCCTGTGAGTGATTTGAACACAAATGATTGAATTGATTGAGTTTGTTGGATGGGCGATTAATCCCCCCCCCCCCTTCACTGTATCACCAGACTAGTACCCCTCACCCGACTACTCCCCCCCCCCCACCACCACCACTGCACATTTGTCTCCACGTCGCTCCTGGAGCATTATGAGGACCCGGGATATGAGTGAGAGCATCATTACTCCCCATAATGTGCTGTTGTTTACACGGGAGCTGTGTTGCCTCACAACACGGGCGGATATGTGCAATGTTCTCCTCCTCACTGCTCTCTGTTTTCTGCAAGAGATCACTGTCTTCTAATGACATTTTAACTGTCTCCTTCCCGTCCCCCGTCCCAGAGAAAGAGACGGGTGATGTGTATGGAGATGACGGGGCATCAAGGAGGACTTAGGGACATGTAGTGCTGTAGGAACCAGAGATGATGTGCTACATTGCTTGTAGGATTATCCCCGTGACGTTTTCTGCATAGATATTCCGTTGCAAGATGTTTTGAATATTGCAAGATATTCTTGGAGCACCGCAGTCTTAAAGAATGTGTTACTTTCTTCACTGCTCAAGGGTAGAGTTATCCTGGGTTATATTGGCCTGTCACTGCTCACGGGTAGAGTTATCATGAGTTATATGGGAGGAGCCTGGGAGGGCAGGTCAGGTGACTGTGGGAGGAGCCTGGGAGGGCAGGTCAGGTGACTGTGGGAGGAGCCTGGGGGAGGACAGGTCAGGTGACTGTGGGAGGAGCCTGGGGGGGCAGGTCAGGTGACTGTGGGAGGAGCCTGGGGGAGGGCAGGTCAGGTGACTGTGGGAGGAGCCTGGGGGGGCAGGTCAGGTGACTGTGGAGGAGCCTGGGGGGGGGCAGGTCAGGTGACTGTGGGAGAGCCTGGGGGGGGCAGGTCAGGTGACTGTGGGAGGAGCCTGGGGGAGGGCAGGTCAGGTGACTGTGGGAGGAGCCTGGGGGGGGCAGGTCAGGTGACTGTGGGGGGAGCCTGGGGGGGCAGGTCAGGTGACTGTGGGAGAGCCTGGGGAGGGCAGGTCAGGTGACTGTGGGAGGAGCCTGCGAGCCATATTGTATAAAATATACAATAAGTATTGTATATCTTCTGGCGACGAGGCACCAATGTAGCAACAATGGAACCCTCCTACCACTCCCTGGAAGTCCCGCACCATGATGGACGCCCTATACTAATACTCTTGTCCTGGGCACATCTTCAAATGTATCTGTAATCGTAAGGCTACCAAAATCCCTCCGCTTCTGGAAGCTAATAAAATAGTGATGTCAATTAAAATAATAATTGACCAGTTTCACAATTAAGAAATAATTAGCATTATCATAATTAACTTTATTAACAAATAAAAAAATGACTTTCTGACAGCGTTCAAGGGCATGCAACATGTCGGGTCATTAGCCAGGCGACCATTACCAAGATTACCAACTAATTATAATATAAACAAGTTGACTGTTATTGTTGTTGAACTGCTTAGTGCAGCCCTCGGTAATTACCCTGAACTGTTCATCACCCTGGGGTCATCACCCTGGGTCATCACCCTGGGTCATCACCCTGGGTCATCACCCTGGGTCATCACCCTGGGTCATCACCCTGGGGTCATCACCCTGGGTCATCACCCTGGGTCATCACCCTGGGTCATCACCCTGGGGTCATCACCCTGGGTCATCACCCTGGATCATCACCCTGGGTCATCACCCTGGGTCATCACCCTGGGGTCATCACCCTGGGTCATCACCCTGGATCATCACCCTGGGTCATCACCCTGGGTCATCACCCTGGGTCATCACCCTGGATCATCACCCTGGGTCATCACCCTGGGTCATCACCCTGTGGTCATCACCCTGGATCATCACCCTGGGGTCATCACCCTGGGTCATCACCCTGGGTCATCACCCTGGGGTCATCACCCTGGGTCATCACCCTGGGTCATCACCCTGGGGTCATCACCCTGGGGTCATCACCCTGGGTCATCACCCTGGGTCATCACCCTGGGTCATCACCCTGGGGTCATCACCCTGGATCATCACCCTGGGTCATCACCCTGGGGTCATCACCCTGGGTCATCACCCTGGGGTCATCACCCTGGGTCATCACCCTGGGGTCATCACCCTGGGTCATCACCCTGGGTCATCACCCTGGATCATCACCCTGGGGTCATCACCCTGGGTCATCACCCTGGGGTCATCACCCTGGGTCATCACCCTGGGTCATCACCCTGGGTCATCACCCTGGGGTCATCACCCTGGATCATCACCCTGGATCATCACCCTGGGTCATCACCCTGGGTCATCACCCTGGGTCATCACCCTGGGTCATCACCCTGGGTCATCACCCTGGGTCATCACCCTGGATCATCACCCTGGATCATCACCCTGGGGTCATCACCCTGGGGTCATCACCCTGGATCATCACCCTGGGTCATCACCCTGGGGTCATCACACTGGGTCATCACCCTGGATCATCACCCTGGGTCATCACCCTGGGGTCATCACCCTGGGTCATCACCCTGGGGTCATCACCCTGGGTCATCACCCTGGGTCATCACCCTGGATCATCACCCTGGGTCATCACCCTGGATCATCACCCTGGGTCATCACCCTGGGATCATCACCCTGGGTCATCACCCTGGGGTCATCACCCTGGGTCATCACCCTGGATCATCACCCTGGATCATCACCCTGGGTCATCACCCTGGGTCATCACCCTGGATCATCACCCTGGGTCATCACCCTGGGGTCATCACCCTGGGTCATCACCCTGGATCATCACCCTGGGTCATCACCCTGGATCATCACCCTGGGTCATCACCCTGGATCATCACCCTGGGTCATCACCCTGGGGTCATCACCCTGGGTCATCACCCTGGGTCATCACCCTGGGGTCATCACCCTGGGTCATCACCCTGGATCATCACCCTGGGTCATCACCCTGGGGTCATCACCCTGGGTCATCACCCTGGATCATCACCCTGGGTCATCACCCTGGATCATCACCCTGGGTCATCACCCTGGATCATCACCCTGGGTCATCACCCTGGGGTCATCACCCTGGATCATCACCCTGGGTCATCACCCTGGGTCATCACCCTGGGTCATCACCCTGGATCATCACCCTGGGGTCATCACCCTGGGGTCATCACCCTGGATCATCACCCTGGGTCATCACCCTGGATCATCACCCTGGGTCATCACCCTGGGGTCATCACCCTGGATCATCACCCTGGGTCATCACCCTGGGTCATCACCCTGGGTCATCACCCTGGGTCATCACCCTGGGGTCATCACCCTGGGTCATCACCCTGGATCATCACCCTGGGTCATCACCCTGGATCATCACCCTGGATCATCACCCTGGGGGTCACAACCCCACAACAACCTGTGGCTCATCACAGGGACTCACAACACCCCCACAACAACCTGTGGCTCATCACAGAGACTCACAACACACCCACAACAACCAGTGGCTCATCACAGAGACTCACAACACACCCACAACAACCAGTGCTCATCACAGAGACTCACAACACCCACAGAACAACCTGTGGCTCATCACAGGGACTCACAACACACCCACAACAACCTGTGGCTCATCACAGAGACTCACAACACCCACAACAACCTGTGGCTCATCACAGAGACTCACAACACACCCACAACAACCAGTGGCTCATCACAGAGACTCACAACACACCCACAACAACCAGTGGCTCATCACAGAGACTCACAACACCCACAGAACAACCAGTGGCTCATCACAGAGACTCACAACACCCCCACAACAACCTGTGGCTCATCACAGGGACTCACAACACACCCACAACAACCTGTGGCTCATCACAGAGACTCACAACACCCACAGAACAACCTGTGGCTCATCACAGGGACTCACAACACACCCACAACAACCAGTGGCTCATCACAGAGACTCACAACACACCCACAACAACCAGTGGCTCATCACAGAGACTCACAACACCCACAGAACAACCTGTGGCTCATCACAGAGACTCACAACACACCCACAACAACCAGTGGCTCATCACAGAGACTCACAACACCCCCACAACAACCTGTGGCTCATCACAGAGACTCACAACACACCCACAACAACCTGTGGCTCATCACAGGGACTCACAACACCCACAGAACAACCTGTGGCTCATCACAGAGACTCAACACCCACACAACAACCTGTGGCTCATCACAGGGACTCACAACACACCCACAACAACCAGTGGCTCATCACAGGGACTCACAACACCCACAGAACAACCTGTGGCTCATCACAGGGGCTCACAACACCCACAGAACAACCTGTGGCTCATCACAGAGACTCACAACACCCACAGAACAACCTATGGCTCATCACAGAGGCTCACAACACCCCCACAACAACCTGTGGCTCATCACAGGGACTCACAACACCCACAACAACCTGTGGCTCATCACAGAGACTCACAACACTCACAGAACAACCTGTGGCTCATCACAGGGACTCACAACACACCCACAACAACCTGTGGCTCATCACAGGGACTCACAACACACCCACAACAACCTGTGGCTCATCACAGAGACTCACAACACCCCCAGATCAACCTGTGGCTCATCACAGGGGATCACAACACCCACAGAACAACCTGTGGCTCATCACAGAGACTCACAACACCCCCAGAACAACCTGTGGCTCATCACAGGGACTCACAACACCCACAGAACAACCAGTGGCTCATCACAGGGGCTCACAACACCCACAGAACAACCTGTGGCTCATCACAGAGGTTCACAACACCCACAGAACAACCTGTGGCTCATCACAGGGACTCACAACACCCCCAGAACAACCTGTGGCTCATCACAGAGGTTCACAACACCCCCAGAACAACCTGTGGCTCATCACAGAGACTCACAACACTCCCAGAACAACCTGTGGCTCATCACAGGGACTCACAACACACCCACAACAACCTGTGGCTCATCACAGGGACTCACAACACCCCCACAACAACCTGTGGCTCATCACAGAGACTCACAACACCCACAGAACAACCTATGGCTCATCACAGGGACTCACAACACACCCACAACAACCTGTGGCTCATCACAGAGACTCACAACACCCCCAGAACAACCTGTGGCTCATCACAGGGGATCACAACACCCACAGAACAACCTGTGGCTCATCACAGAGACTCACAACACTCCCAGAACAACCTGTGGCTCATCACAGGGACTCACAACACCCCCACAACAACCTGTGGCTCATCACAGAGACTCACAACACCCCCAGAACAACCTGTGGCTCATCACAGAGGCTCACAACACCCCCAGAACAACCTGTGGCTCATCACAGAGGCTCACAACACCCCCAGAACAACCTGTGGCTCATCACAGAGACTCACAACACCCACAGAACAACCTGTGGCTCATCACAGGGGATCACAACACCCACAGAACAACCTGTGGCTCATCACAGGGGATCACAACACCCACAGAACAACCTGTGGCTCATCACAGGGACTCACAACACACCCACAACAACCTGTGGCTCATCACAGAGACTCACAACACACCCACAACAACCTGTGGCTCATCACAGAGACTCACAACACCCCCAGATCAACCTGTGGCTCATAACAGGGGCTCACAACACCCCCACAACAACCTGTGGCTCATAACAGGGGCTCACAACACCCCCACAACAACCTGTGGCTCATAACAGAGGCTCACAACACCCCCACAACAACCTGTGGCTCATCACAGGGACTCACAACACCCCCAGAACAACCTGTGGCTCATAACAGGGCTCACAACACCCCCAGAACAACCTGTGGCTCATAACAGGGGCTCACAACACCCCAGAACAACCTGTGGCTCATAACAGGGACTCACAACACCCCCAGAACAACCTGTGGCTCATCACAGGGACTCACAACACCCCAGAACAACCTATGGCTCATAACAGGGGCTCACAACACCCCCAGAACAACCTGTGGCTCATAACAGGGACTCACAACACCCCCAGAACAACCTGTGGCTCATCACAGGGACTTACCTCTATATAATATTATATCATCGTAATGATCCATTATACGGAGCCGCTTAAGGCTATAATCCCATCACAAAATAATGCTTAAACGGTATTTGGTGTTTCATGCAATTGTGAACTATGGAATTATTCTCACTGTGTTAGCAGATTATTCCAGTGTTATGAGGTAGTGTGTGAGGTGACCATCCTCTCTCCTCATGTCCAGTGTTGTGTCCACCCTCACACCGCACACCTCACACAAGTGTTCACCCTCACACACCTCACACCTCACCCCTCACACCTCACACAAGTGTTCACCCTCACACCTCACACCTCACACTCACCCCTCACACCTCCACCTCACACCTCACACCTCACCCCTCACACCTCACACAAGTGTTCACCCTCACACCTCACACCTCACCCCTCACACCTCACACCTCACCCTCACAAAACCTGTGGCTAATAACAGGGACTCACAAACCCCACCCACAAAAACAGGGATCATCACAGAGACTCAAAAACAAACACAAACAACCAGGGCTCATTACAGGACTCACAACACCACGAACAACCTGGGGTCATCACAGAGAACACAACACACCACAACAACAGTGGCTCATCACAGAGACTCACACCACCCCCACAACAAACCTGTGCTCATAACAGAGACTCACCACACAACCCACACAAACCTTTGGTCATCACAGGGGACTCACAACAACCACAAACAACCTGTGGCTTATCACGAGACTCAACACCACCACAACAACTTTGGTCATCACGGGACTCACAAAACACAAAACACCAGTGGCTAATCACAGGGACTACAACACCCACAGAACACCCTGTGGATCGTCACTAGGGGCTCATCAACACCACAGAACAAACCGTGGTCCTCATCCCAGAGATCACAACACCCACAGAAAACCTATGGCATACATAGGCCTCACAACAACCCCCACAACACCTGTGTCTCATCAAGGGACTCACAACACCCACAACCCACCTGTGGGCTCATCACAGAGACTCACAACACTCACAGAACAACCTGTGGCTCATAACAGGGACTCACAACAACCCCCACAACAACCTGTGGCTCATCACAGGGGCTCACAACACCCACAGAACAACCTGTGGCTCATAACAGAGACTCACAACACCCCCAGATCAACCTGTGGCTCATCACAGGGGCTCACAACACCCACAGAACAACCTGTGGCTCATCACAGAGACTCACAACACACACACAAAAAAAAACTCAAAAAAAAAAACCCCCACAACACACCACCACAGAACAACCCAGTGGCTCATCACAGGGCTCACAACACCAACAGAACAACTGTGGCTCATCACAGAGGTTTTTTTCACAACACCCTCACGAACAACTGTGGCTCATCACAGGGACCACAACCCCACCAGAACAACCTGTGGCTCATCCCACAGAGGTTCACAACACCCCCAGAACAACACTGTGGCTCATCACAGAGACTCACAACACTCCCAGAACAAATGTGGCTATACAGGGACTACAACACACCACACAACTGTGGCTCATCACAGGACTCACAAACCCCCCACAACAACCTGGGGCTCATCAAGGGACTCACAACACCCACAGAACAACCTATGGCTCATCACAGGGACTCACAACACCCCCACAACAACCTGTGGCTCATCACAGAGACTCACAACACCCCCAGAACAACTGTGGCTCATCACAGGGGATCACAACACCCACAGAACAACCTGTGGCTCATAACAGAGACTCACAACACTCCCAGAACAACCGGTGGCTCATCACAGAGACTCACACCACCCCCACAACAACCTGTGGCTCATCACAGAGACTCACAACACCCCCAGAACAACCTGTGGCTCATCACAGAGGCTCACAACACCCACAGAACAACCAGTGGCTCATCACAGAGGCTCACAACACCCCAGAACACCTGTGGCTCATCACAGAGACTCACAACACCCACAACAACCTGTGGCTCATCCAGGGGATCACAACACCCACAGAACAACCTGTGGCTCATCACACAGGGGATCACAACACCCACAGAACAACCTGTGGCTCATAACAGGGACTCACAACCCACCCACAACAACCTGTGGCTCCTCACAGAGACTCACAACACACCCACAACAACCTGTGGCTCATCACAGAGACTCACAACACCCCCAGATCAACCTGTGGCTCATAACAGGGGCTCACAACACCCCCACCACCTAACCTGTGGCCCTCTATACAGGGGCTCACATACACCCCCCAACAAACTGTGGCTCATAACAGGGCTCACAACAACCCCCACAACCACCTGTGGTCATCACAGGGACTCACAACACCCCCAGAACAACCTGTGGCTCATAACAGGGGCTCACAACACCCCCAGAACAACCTGTGGCTCATAACAGGGGCTCACAACACCCCCAGAACAACCTGTGGCTCATAACAGGGACTCACAACACCCCCAGAACAACCTGTGGCTCATCACAGGGGCTCACAACACCCACAGAACAACCTATGGCTCATAACAGGGGCTCACAACACCCCCAGAACAACCTGTGGCTCATAACAGGGACTCACAACACCCCAGAACCACCTGTGGCTCATCACAGGGACTTACCTCTATATAATATTATATCATCGTAATGATCCATTATACGGAGCCGCTTAAGGCTATAATCCCATCACAAAATAATGCTTAAACGGTATTTGGTGTTTCATGCAATTGTGAACTATGGAATTATTCTCACTGTGTTAGCAGATTATTCCAGTGTTATGAGGTAGTGTGTGAGGTGACCATCCTCTCTCCTCATCAGTGTGTGTCCACCCTCACACCGCACACCTCACACAAGTGTTCACCCCTCACACACTCACACCTCACCCCTCACCACCTCACACAAGTGTTCACCCTCACACCTCACACCTCACACCCTAACCCCTCAACCCACACCTCACACCTCACACCTAACCCTCACACCTCACACAAGTGTTCACTAACCCTCACACCTCACCCCTCACCACCTCACACCTCAACCCTCACACCTCACACCTCACCCCCACCACCTCACACCTCACAACCTCACCCTCACACTAACACCTCACACCTACCCCTCACACTCACACACACCCGCACACCTCACAACCTCACACCGTCACACCTCAACCCCTCACACCTCACACAAGTGTTCACCCTCACTCCTCAACACCTCACACCCTCACACCTCACCCCTCCACCTCACACCTCACACCTCACCACCTCACACCTCACACAAGTGTTCACCCTCACACCTCACACCTCACACCTAACCCCTCACACCTCACACAAGTGTTCACCCCTCACATACCTCACACCTCACCCCTCACACCTCACACCTCACACCACACACCTCACACAAGTGGTTCACCCTCACACAAGTGTTCATCCTCACACCTCAAACAAGTGTTCACCCTCACACAAGGTTCATCCTCACACCTCAAACAAGTGTTCACCCTCCCACAAGTGTTTCATCCTCACACTCAAACAGTGTTCACCCTCACACCTCACACCTCACACCACACACCTCACACAAGTGTTCATCCTCACATCTCCACAAAAGTGTGTCACACCTCACACAAGTGTTCACCCTCACACAATGTCACCTCACACCTCACACAAGTGTCATCTCACACCTCACACAAGTGTTCAACCTCACACCTCACACAAGTGTCCACCCTTACACCTCACACAAGTGTTCACCCTCACCCCTCACACAAGTGTTCATCCTTACACCTCACACAAGTGTCCACCCTTACACCTCACACAAGTGTTCACCCCTCACACCTCAACCAAGTGTCCACCTCACACCTCACACAAGTGTTCAACTCTCACACTCACACCTCACACTTCACACCTCACACAAGTGTTCACACCCTCACACCTCACACAAGTGTCCACCCTAACACCTCACACAAGCGTCCACCCTCACACCTCACACAAGTGTCCACCCTCACACCTCACACAAGTGTTCACCCTCACACTCACCACAAGTGTCCACCCTCACACCTCACACCTCACACCCTCACACAAGTGTTCACCCCTCACACACCTCACCCCTCACACTCACACAAGTGTTCAACCTCACACCTCACCTCAACCTCACACTCACACCTCACACCTCCACTCCCCTCACACCTCACCACCTCACCCCTCACACCTCACACCTCACACCTCACACCTCACACCTCACACCTCACCCCTCACACCTCACACTGAGGTGAGGTGTGAGGGGGTGAGGTGTGAGGCGAGCTTGGTAGGTGTGAGGTGTGCGTTGAGGTGTGAGGGGTGAGGTGAGAGGTGTGAGGGGTGAGGGTGAGGTGTGAGGTGTGAGGTGTGAGTGTGGTGAGGTGTGAGGTTGAACACTGTGTGAGGTGTGAGGGGTGAGGTGTGTGAGGGGTGAACCACTTGTGTGAGGTGTGGGATGTGAGGTGTGAGGGTGGACACTTGTGTGAGGTGTGAGGGTGAACACTGTGTGAGGTGTGAGGGTGGGACCTTGTGTGAGGTGTGAGGGTGGAACGCTTGTGTGAGGTGTTAGGGTGGACACTTGTGTGAGGTGTGAGGGTGAACACTTGTGTGAGGTGTGAAGTGTGAGGTGTGAGGTGTGAGAGTGAACACTTGTGTGAGGTGTGAGGGGGACACTTGTTTGAGGTGTGAGGTGAACACTTGTGAGAGGTGTGAGGGTGGACACTTGTGGGAGGTGTAAGGATGAACACTTGTGTGAGGTGTGAGGGTGAACACTTGTGTGAGGTGTAAGGATGAACACTTGTGAGGGTTGTGAGGGTGAACACTTGTGTGAGGTGTGAGGATGAACACTGTGTGAGGAGTGAGGGTGAACACTTGTGTGAGGGTGAACACTTGTGTGAGGGTGAACACTTGTGTGAGATGTGAGGATGAACACTGTGTGAGGTGTGTGGTGTGAGGTGTGAGGTGTGAGGGTGAACACTGTTGAGGTGTGAGGATGAACAATTGTGTGAGGGTGAACACTTGTTTGAGGTGTGAGGATGAACACTTGTGTGAGGGTGAACACTTGTTTGAGGTGTGAGGATGAACACTTGTGTGAGGGGTGAACACTTGTGTGAGGTGTGTGGTGTGAGGTGTGAGGTGTGAGGGTGTGAGGTGTGAGGTGTGAGGGGTGAACACTTGTGTGAGGTGTGAGGGGTGAGGTGTGAGGTGTGATG
>WNGS01002252.1:14096-40453 GCA_020271785.1 Procambarus virginalis
ATACAACCAGTCACGTGAAGTTAACAAAGTCAAACAAACAACGTTGGTAAGTCCAGTGTGGAGAGTTGCAAGGGACAGTGGTGACTGATATTGACTGATCACTTCCTGCAACACGCGTTTGTTTTCTGTCCGACTGGACAAATGCGTCCTCCGTTCGAGACCAGGAATTGCTGGATGTGTTGCGTTTTCATTGCAGGGGGGAAAAACTCCCGCCCATATTTCCCAAGTCTTTATATTTTTGTCCAGCAACACAATTGTTATCGGTGAGGGAGGCTGAGCCTGGGGGCGGCCCGCGGACCCAGCACCTCACACCAACTACACTCTCTGGCCTCAGGCGGATTATTTACAAATAGAAAAACGAATACTCTACGTTAGGCTGCCGTATAGTAAAACCTTCCTGGCTTGGTGAGGTGGGGGTCCGGGCTTGGTGAAGTGGGGGGGGGTCCTAGCTTGGTGAGGTGGGGGGTCCTGCTTGTTGAGGGGGGGGGTCTTGGCTTGGTGAGGTTGCGGGTCCTGGCTTGGTGAGGTGCGGGTCCTAGCTTGGTGAGGTGGGGTCCTGGCTTGGTGAGGTGGGGGTCCTGGCTTGGTGAGGTGAGGTCCTGGCTTGTGAGGTGGGGGGGTCCTGGCTTGGTGAGGTGCGGGTCCTGGTTTGTTGAGGTGCGGATCCTGGCTTGGTGAGGTGGGGGGGTCTGGCTTGGTGAGGTGGGGGTCCTGGCTTGGTGAGGTGGGGGTCCTGGCTTGGTGAGGGGGGGTCCTGGCTTGGTGAGGTGGGGGTCCTGGCTTAGTGAGGTGGGGGTCCTGGCTTACCTGGTTGATGGGGTTCTGGGAGTTCTTCTACTCCCAAGCCCGGCCCGAGGCCAGGCTCGACTTGTGAGAGCTTGGTCCACCAGGCTGTTGCTTGGAGCGGCCCGCAGGGCCACATACCCACCACAGCCCGGCTGGTCCGGAACTTCTCTTAGAAAACAGTCCAGTTTTCTCTTGAAGATGTCCACGGTTGTTCCGGCAATATTTCTTATAGTCGCTGGGAGGACGTTGAACAACCGCGGACCTCTGATGTTTATACAGTGCTCTCTGATTGTGCCTATGGCACCTCTGCTCTTCACTGGATCAATCTTGCATTTTCTTCCATATCGTTCACTCCAGTACGTTGTTATTTTACTGTGCAGATTTGGGACCTGGCCCTCCAGTATTTTCCATGTGTATATTATTTGGTATCTCTCTCGTCTCCTTTCTAGAGAGTACATTTGGAGAGCTTTGAGACGATCCCAATAATTTAGGTGTTTTATCTCGTCTATGCGTGCCGTATATGTTCTCTGTATTCCCTCTATTTCAGCAATCTCTCCTGCTCTGAAGGGGGAAGTGAGTACTGAGCAGTACTCGAGACGGGACAACACAAGTGACTTGAAGAGTACAACCATTGTGATGGGATCCCTGGATTTGAAAGTTCTCGTAATCCATCCGATCATTTTTCTGGCTGACGCAATATTTGCTTGGTTATGCTCCCTAAACGTTAGATCGTCGGACATCATTATTCCCAAATCCTTGACATGCTGTTTTTCTACTATGGGAAGATTCGATTGTGTTTTGTACCCTGTATTATGTTTCAGATCCTCATTTTTGCCGTACCTGAGTACCTGAAATTTATCACTGTTAAACATCATATTATTTTCTGCTGCCCAATCGAAAACTTTGTTGACATCTGCTTGTAGTTTTTCAATGTCTTCAGCAGAGGTAATTTTCATGCTGATTTTTGTGTCATCTGCAAAGGACGACACGAAGCTGTGACGTGTATTTTTGTCTATATCAGATATGAGAATAAGGAACAGTAGCGGTGCAAGGACTGTACCTTGAGGTACAGAGCTTTTAACATCGCTTGGACTCGATTTTATCTGATTGACTGTTACTCTTTGTGTTCTGTTCGACAGGAAATTGAGTATCCAGCGTCCTACTTTTCCAGTTATTCCCATTGACCTCATTTTGTGAGCTATCACCCCATGGTCACATTTGTCGAACGCCTTTGCAAAGTCTGTGTATACAACATCTGCATTTTGCTTTTCTTCTAGGGCTTCTGTGATTTTGTCATAGTGGTTGAGTAACTGTGACAGTCTTCCCGCTCTAAATCCATGTTGTCCTGGGTTGTGCAATTCATTGTTTTCCATAAAACTAGAAATTTGATTCCTAATCACTCTTTCAAACACTTTTATTATGTGTGATGTTAGTGCAACTGGCCTATAATTTTTGCCAAGGCTTTACTCCCCCCTTGTGCAACGGAGCTATATCTGCAGATTTAAGTGCTGCTGGTATCTCCCCTGTATCCAGGCTCTTTCTCCATATTACGCTGAGTGCTCTCGCTACTGGTACTTTACATTTCTTTATGAATATTGAATTCCATGAGTCAGGCCCAGGGGCTGAGTGCATGGGCATATTGTCAATTTCTCTTTCAAAGTCTTCCGAGTTTGTGGTAATATCCGTTATATTATCTGCAGCTTGAATGTCATTCATAAAGAAGCTGTCTGGGTCATCAACTTTCATGTTGTTTATTGGTGTGCTAAACATAGCCTCATACTGGCTTCTTAGAATTTCACTAATCTCTTTGTCGTCCTCTGTGTACGTACCTTCATTTGTAATTAACGGTCCAATACTGGTCGAGGTTTTGGATTTTGATTTTGCGTATGTGAAAAAATATTTCGGATTTTTCCTTATCTCTTGTATAGCTTTCTGTTCCAATTCCATTTCCTCAGACTCATATGATCGCTTCAACGTTTGTTCTATTTCTTCGATCTCCCTGCTTAGGCTTATTTTCCTTGCTTGTGATAGTTGTGTCTGCCGAAGCATTTCCGTTATTTTTTTCCTTCTCCTGTACAGTCGTCTGCGTTCTCTTTCTAGAGTGGTCCTCTTTCTGCCCCTCCTCACCGGCACGTGCTTCAAGCAGACCTTGTAAGCTTCAGCTGTCAGTTGAGCTATTCCCTGTGTGGGAGTTTTGTCGCTTAAGACCGTCTCCCATTGAATGGTTGCAAGGTCTACATTTATTTTTTCCCAGTCGATCCTCTTATTGTTGAAATTGAATTGATTGAATATTCCTTCTCGCTTGTTGGGTCTCTTAGATCTACTACCGTTATTTATGCTAGTTCGCACTTCAATGAGCTTATGGTCTGAGTATGAAGTATCTGAGATTGTGATGTCTCTGATTAGTTCATCATTGTTTGTGAATAACAAGTCTAGTGTGTTTTCGTTCCTAGTTGGTTCTGTAATCTGTTGATTGAGCGAGAATTTGTCACAGAATCTCAAAAGTTCTCTGACCTGTGGTTGGTTATTTCCCGGGTCATTCCCTGCTATGATATTTGTGTTTGCCATTCTCCATCTTAGACTCGGTAAATTGAAATCTCCAAGGAAGATAATATCTGGAGCTGGGTTTGCTAGGTTATCAAGTATGTTCTCTATTTTGTGCATCTGCTCTGTGAATTCCTCAACCGTTGTATCTGGCGGTTTATATATTAATAATAATTAGGTTTAGTTTCTCTACCTTAATTCCAAGTACCTCTACCACCTCATTAGTTGAGTTTAGTAGTTCTGTGCATACCAGGTCCTCTTTAATATACAGACCTACTCCTCCATTTGACCTAGTTTTTCTATCACATCTGTATAAATTATAATTTGGAATCCAGATTTCACCATCCATGTAATCTTTTATATGAGTTTCCGTGAATGCCCCAATATTGAGTTTGACTCTAATAGGACGCAATTTATGAACTTGACTTTATTTCTTGACTTTGGCTTTAAACCTTGAATGTTTGCAAATATGAATGATTGTCCATATTGTGTGTCACTTCTGGAAGGTTTTGGTAGTTCTCCCTCCTCTCTACCCTGACCCAGGGTGTGTTGTTGTGGCAATGGTTTGTCCAGTTTTGGAAGTGATATTGGGGAGTGTGGTAGTCTCTGTGTAGTTGATGGGTGTAGTATGTGTTGGCTTGATGACGAACCGTAGTCCAGGCTTGGTGAGGTGGGGGTCCTGGCTTGGTGAGGTGGGGGTCCTGGCTCTGTGAGGTGGGGGTCCTGGCTCTGTGAGGTGGGGGTCCTGGCTCGGTGAGGTGGGGGTCCTGGCTTGGTGAGGTGGGGGTCCTGGCTTGGTGAGGTGGGGGTCCTGGCTTGGTGAGGTGGGGGTCCTGGCTTGGTGAGGTGGGGGTCCTGGCTTGGTGAGGTGGGGGTCCTGGCTTGGTGAGGTGGGGGTCCTGGCATTGTGAGGTGGGGGTCCTGGCTTGGTGAGGTGGGGGTCCTAGCTTGGTGAGGTGGGGGTCCTGGCTTGGTGAGGTGGGGGTCCTAGCTTGGTGAGGTGGGGGTCCTGGCTTGGTGAGGTGGGGGTCCTGGCTTGGTGAGGTGGGGGTCCTGGCTTGGTGAGGTGGGGGTCCTAGCTTGGTGAGGTGGGGGTCCTGGCTTGGTGAGGTGGGGGTCCTAGCTTGGTGAGGTGGGGGTCCTGGCTTGGTGAGGTAGGGGTCCTGGCTTGGTGAGGTGGGGGTCCTAGCTTGGTGAGGTGGGGGTCCTGGCTTGGTGAGGTGGGGGTCCTGGCTTGGTGAGGTGGGGTCCTGGCTTGGTGAGGTGGGGGTCCTGGCTTGGTGAGGTGGGGGTCCTGGCTTGGTGAGGTGGGGGTCCTGGCTTGGTGAGGTGGGGGTCCTGGCTTGGTGAGGTGGGGGTCCTGGCTTGGTGAGGTGGGGGTCCTGGCTTGGTGAGGTGGGGGTCCTGGCTTGGTGAGGTGGGGGTCCTTGCCCAGTGCCAGACTTCCTTTGTAACAGACACCTTCAGTTGAAGCCACCTTCCTCTGCTGAAGTCACATTCCTCTCCTGAAGTCACCTTCCTCTGCTGAAGTCACATTCCTCTCCTGAAGTCACCTTCCTCTGCTGAAGTCACCTTCCTCTGCTGAAGTCACCTTCCTCTGCTGAAGTCACCTTCCTCTGCTGAAGTCACCTTCCTCTGCTGAAGTCACCTTCCTCTGCTGAAGTCACCTTCCTCTGCTGAAGTCACCTTCCTCTGCTGAAGTCACCTTCCTCTGCTGAAGTCACCTTCCTCTGCTGAAGTCACCTTCCTCTCCTGAAGTCACCTTCCTCTCCTGAAGTCACCTTCCTCTCCTGAAGTCACCTTCCTCTGCTGAAGTCACCTTCCTCTCCTGAAGTCACCTTCCTCTCCTGAAGTCACCTTCCTCTGCTGAAGTCACCTTCCTCTCCTGAAGTCACCTTCCGCTGCTGAAGTCACCTTCCGCTGCTGAAGTCACCTTCCGCTGTTGAAGTCACCTTCCTCTCCTGAAGTCACCTTCCTCTCCTGAAGTCACCATCCTCTGTTGAAGTCACCTTCCTCTCCTGAAGTCACCTTCCTCTCCTGAAGTCACCATCCTCTGTTGAAGTCACCATCCTCTGCTGAAGTCATCTTCCTCTGCTGAAGTCACCTTCCTCTCCTGAAGTCACCTTCCTCTGTTGAAGTCACCTTCCTCTCCTGAAGTCACCATCCTCTGTTGAAGTCACCTTCCGCTGCTGAAGTCACCTTCCGGTGCTGAAGTCACCTTCCGGTGCTGAAGTCACCTTCCGGTGCTGAAGTCACCTTCCTCTCCTGAAGTCACCTTCCGCTGCTGAAGTCACCTTCCGCTGCTGAAGTCACCTTCCTCTCCTGAAGTCACCTTCCTCTCCTGAAGTCACCTTCCTCTGCTGAAGTCACCTTCCTCTGCTGAAGTCACCTTCCTCTGCTGAAGTCACCTTCCTCTCCTGAAGTCACCTTCCTCTCCTGAAGTCACCTTCCTCTCCTGAAGTCACCTTCCGCTGCTGAAGTCACCTTCCTCTCCTGAAGTCACCTTCCTCTGCTGAAGTCACCTTCCTCTGCTGAAGTCACCTTCCTCTCCTGAAGTCACCTTCCTCTGCTGAAGTCACCTTCCTCTCCTGAAGTCACCTTCCGCTGCTGAAGTCACCTTCCTCTGTTGAAGTCACCCGTTACATTATTATCGTTCACTCGTTATAACAAGACTGTTAAGACAGTTACACATTATTAAGACTTTAAGTGCAAAAGCGAGAATTTGATTTAGATATTGAAATTACATATATCAAAGTTTTTAAATCATTATACTTGTTAAATTCAGAATTAGAAACCGTTTCCTTTGAAAGTTTCCCAAATCGTTACAATATTAACATAACTAAACGGGTTTACATCAGTCATTAATCAAACTTTACATTTTGACTTAGAGTGAATTACCGTATAATGTGAAACGTGATATATTTCCCCACTCTACTTATAAAAGAGGAACTATGAGGATACACTTGACATAAATACAAACTAATTATTCAATGAATTTATTTGTAAAATGTTTACAATTTCAATCAATTGATTCTCAGTCTTAAACTGATCATAATCAGTGGAAATACAGTTCATGACAAAATACATCTGGCTTCAGCCGGACTCAAAACACCTGTCAGTGAGCCAGCTGTCTTTGACAGTTGTTGTTTCACGCCATCCTCAACACCTGCTGAACCAACACATGCATCACTCATTCTTATGTTGCATTGCCTGACAATTATGTTCCTATTTCTGGAGAGCCTGTGAGTGATTTGAACACAAATGATTGAATTGATTAAGTTTGTTGGATGGGCGATTAATCCCCCCCCCCCAACTGTATCACCAGACTAGTACCCCTCACCCGACTACTCCCCCCCCCCACCACCACCACTGCACATTTGTCTCCACGTCGCTCCTGGAGCATTATGAGGACCCGGGATATGAGTGAGAGCATCATTACTCCCCATAATGTGCTGTTGTTTACACGGGAGCTGCGCTGCCTCACAACACGGGCGGATATGTGCAATGTTCTCCTCCTCACTGCTCTCTGTTTTCTCCAAGAGATCACTGTCTTCTAATGACATTTTAACTGTCTCCTTCCCGTCCCCCGTCCCAGAGAAAGAGACGGGTGATGTGTATGGAGATGACGGGGCATCAAGGATGACTTAGGGACATGTAGTGCTGTAGGAACCAGAGATGATGTGCTACATTGCTTGTAGGGATTATCCCCGTGACGTTTTCTGCATAGATATTCCGTTGCAAGATGTTTTGAATATTGCAAGATATTCTTGGAGCACCGCAGTCTTAAAGAATGTGTTACTTTCTTCACTGCTCAAGGGTAGAGTTATCATGGGTTATATTGGCCTGTCACTGCTCAAGGGTAGAGTTATCATGGGTTATATTGGCCTGTCACTGCTCAAGGGTAGAGTTATCATGGGTTATATTGGCCTGTCACTGCTCAAGGGTAGAGTTATCATGGGTTATATTGGCCTGTCACTGCTCAAGGGTAGAGTTATCATGGGTTATATTGGCCTGTCACTGCTCAAGGGCAGAGTTATCATGGGTTATATTGGCCTGTCACTGCTCAAGGGCAGAGTTATCATGGGTTATATTGGCCTGTCACTGCTCACGGGTAAAGTTATCATGAGTTATATGGGAGGAGCCCTGGGGGAGGGTAGGTCAGGTGACTGTGGGAGGAGCCTGGGGGAGGGTAGGTCAGGTGACTGTGGGAGGAGCCTGGGGGGACAGGTCAGGTGACTGTGGGAGGAGCCCTGGGGGAGGGTAGGTCAGGTGACTGTGGGAGGAGCCTGGGAGGGGCAGGTCAGGTGACTGTGGGAGGAGCCTGGGAGGGGTAGGTCAGGTGACTGTCGGAGGAGCCTAGGAGGGGCAGGTCAGGTGACTGTGGGAGAAGCCTGGGAGGGCAGGTCAGGTGACTGTGGGAGGAGCCTGGGGGGGGCAGGTCAGGTGACTGTGGGAGGAGCCTGGGAGGGCAGGTCAGGTGACTGTGGGAGAAGCCTGGGGGGAGGGCAGTTCAGGTGACTGTGGAGGAGCTGGGGGAGGTCAGGTGACTGTGGGAGGAGCCTGGGGGGGAGGTCAGGTGACTGTGGGAGGAGCCTGGGGGGCAGGTCAGGTGACTGTGGGAGGAGCCTGGGGGAGGGCAGGTCAGGTGACTGTGGGAGGAGCCTGGGGGAGGACAGGTCAGGTGACTGTGGGAGGAGCCTGGGGGGAGGGCAGGTCAGGTGACTGTGGGAGGAGCCTGGGGGGGGGGCAGGTCAGTGACTGTGGGAGAGCCTGGGGGGGGGGGGCAGGTCAGGTGACTGTGGAGGAGCCTGGGGGGGGGTAGGTCAGGTGACTGTGGGAGGAGCCTGGGGGAGGACAGGTCAGGTGACTGTGGAGGAGCCTGGGGGGGGCAGGTCAGGTGACTGTGGGAGAGCCTGGGGGGAAGGTCAGGTGACTGTGGGAGGAGCCTGGGGGGGGGCAGGTCAGGTGACTGTGGGAGAGCCTGGGGAGGACAGGTCAGGTGACTGTGGGAGGAGCCTGGGGGGGGGCAGGTCAGGTGACTGTGGGAGGAGCCTGGGGGAGGGCAGGTCAGGTGACTGTGGGAGAGCCTGGGGGGCAGGTCAGGTGACTGTGGGAGGAGCCTGGGGGAGGACAGGTCAGGTGACTGTGGGAGGAGCCTGGGGAGGACAGGTCAGGTGACTGTGGGAGGAGCCTGGGGGAGGACAGGTCAGGTGACTGTGGGAGGAGCCTGGGGAGGACAGGTCAGGTGACTGTGGGAGGAGCCTGGGGGGGCAGGTCAGGTGACTGTGGAGGAGCCTGGGGGAGGGCAGGTCAGGTGACTGTGGGAGGAGCCTGGGGGGGCAGGTCAGGTGACTGTGGGAGGAGCCTGGGGAGGGCAGGTCAGGTGACTGTGGGAGGAGCCTAGGGGGGGCAGGTCAGGTGACTGTGGGAGGAGCCTGGGGGGGGGCAGGTCAGGTGACTGTGGGAGGAGCCTGGGAGGGCAGGTCAGGTGACTGTGGAGAAGCCTGGGGGAGGGCAGGTCAGGTGACTGTGGGAGGAGCCTGGGGGGAGTCAGGTGACTGTGGGAGGAGCCTGGGGGGAGGTCAGGTGACTGTGGGAGAGCCTGGGGNTGGTCTATGATAACAATCACAGCTTGTGGTCTATGATAACAGTCACAGCTTGTGGTCTATGATAACAATCACAGCTTGTGGTCTATGATAACAGTCACAGCTTGTGGTCTATGATAACAATCACAGCTTTGGTCTATGATAACAGCCACAGCTTGTGGTCTATGATAACAGAACAGCTTGTGGTCAATGATAACAGTCACAGCTTGTGGTCTATGATAACAATCACAGCTTGTGGTCTATGATAACAGCCACAGCTTGTGGTCTATGATAACAGACACAGCTTGTGGTCAATGATACAGTCACAGCTTGTGGTCTATGATAACAGTCACAGCTTGTGGTCTATGATAACAGTCCTGCTTGTGTCTATGATAACAGTCACAGCTCGTAGTCTATGATAACAGTCACAGCTTCCTTATGGTCTATGATAACAGACACAGCTTGTGGTCATGATAACAGTCACTGCTTGTGGTCTATGATAACAATCACAGCTTGTGGTCTATGATAACAGTCACAGCTTGTGGTCTATGATAACAGACACAGCTTGTGGTCAATGATAACAGTCACAGCTTGTGGTCTATGATAACAATCACAGCTTGTGGTCTATGATAACAGTCACAGCTTGTGTCTATGATAACAATCACAGCTTGTGGTCTATGATAACAATCACAGCTTGTGGTCTATGATAACAGTCACAGCTTGTGGTCTATGATAACAGTCACAGCTTGTGGTCTATGATAACAGTCACAGCTTGTGGTCTATGATAACAGACACAGCTTGTGGTCAATGATAACAGTCACAGCTTGTGGTCTATGATAACAGACACAGCTTGTGGTCTATGATAACAGTCACAGCTTGTGGTCAATGATAACAGTCACAGCTTGTGGTCTATGATAACAGACACAGCTTGTGTCTATGATAACAGACACAGCTTGTGGTCTATGATAACAGACACAGCTTGTGGTCCATGATAACAGACACAGCTTGTGGTCTATGATAACAATCACAGCTTGTGGTCTATGATAACAGTCACAGCTTGTGGTCTATGATAACAGACACAGCTTGTGGTCATGATAACAGTCACAGCTTGTGGTCTATGATAACAGTCACTGCTTGTGGTCTATGATAACAGTCACAGCTTGTGGTCAATGATAACAGTCACAGCTTGTGGTCTATGATAACAGTCACAGCTTCTTTGTGGTCTATGATAACAATCACTGCTTGTGGTCTATGATAAATAACAGTCACAGCTTGTGGTCTATGATAACAGTCACAGCTTGTGGTCTATGATAACAGTCACAGCTTGTGGTCTATGATAACAGTCACAGCTTGTGGTCAATGATAACAGTCACAGCTTGTGGTCTATGATACAGTCACAGCTTGTGGTCAATGATAACAGTCACAGCTTGTGGTCAATGATAACAATCACAGCTTGTGGTCTATGATAACAGTCACAGCTTGTGGTCTATGATAACAGTTACAGCTTGTGGTCTATGATAACAGTCACAGCTTGTGGTCAATGATAACAGTCACAGCTTGTGGTCTATGATAACAGTCACAGCTTGTCGTCTATGATAACAGTCACAGCTTGTGGTCTATGATAACAGTCACAGCTTGTGGTCTATGATAACAGTTACAGCTTGTGGTCAATGATAACAGTCACAGCTTGTGGTCTATGATAACAGTGACAGCTTGTGGTCTATGATAACAGTTACACCGTTCCTAGGGCCTCTAATCTAATCCTAGGGCTACTGCTCCGTTCCTAGGAGCCTCTGCTCCGTTCCTAGGGCCTCTGCTCCGTTCCTAGGAGCCTCTGCTCCGTTCCCAGGGCTTCTGCATCGTTAATAAGGCCTCTGCTCCGTTCCTAGAGCCTTGCTCCGTTCCTAAGGCTTCTGCTCTATTCCTGGGCCTCTGCTCCGTTCCTAGGAGCCTCTGCTCCGTTCCTAGTGCCTCTGCTCCGTTCCTAGGAGCCTCTGCTCCGTTCCCAGGGCTTCTGCATCGTTAATAAGGCCTCTGCTCCGTTCCTAGGAGCCTCTGCTCCGTTCCTAGGGCTTTCTGCTCTATTCCTAGGGCCTCTGCTCCGTTCCTAGGAGCCTCTGCTCCGTTCCTAGGGCTTCTGCTCTATTCCTAGGGCCTCTGCTCCGTTCCTAGGAGCCTCTGCTCCGTTCCCAGGGCTTCTGCACCTAGGAGCCTCTGCTCCGTTCTTAGGAGCCTCTGCTCCGTTCCTAAGGCTTCTGCTCTATTCCTAGGGCCTCTGCTCTATTCCTAGGGCCTCTGCTCCGTTCCTAGGAGCCTCTGCTCCGTTCCTAGGGCTTCTGCTCTATTCCTAGGGCCTCTGCTCCGTTCCTAGGAGCCTCTGCTCCGTTCCCAGGGCTTCTGCACCTAGGAGCCTCTGCTCCGTTCCTAGGATCCTCTGCTCCGTTCCTAGGGCTTCTGCTCTATTCCTAGGGCCTCTGCTCCGTTCCTAGGAGCCTCTGCTCCGTTCCTAGGAGCCTCTGCTCCGTTCCTAGGGCTTCTGCCCTATTCCTAGGGCCTCTGCTCTAATCCTAGGGTCTCTGCTCTATTCCTACGGCCTCTGCTCCGTTCCTAGGGCGTCAGCTCTGTTAATAGGGCTACTGCTACGTTCCTAGGGCCTCTGCATATATTCCTAGGGCCTCTGCTTCGTTCCTAGGGCCTATGCTCCGTTCCTAGGGCCTCTACCCCGTTCCTAGGGCTTCTGCTCTATTCCTAGGGACTCTGCTCTATTCCTAGAGCCTCTGCTCCGTTCCTAGGGCTTCTGCTCCGTTCCTAGGTCCTCTGCTCCATTCCTAGGGCTTCTGCTCCGTTCCTACGGCCTCTGCTCCGTTCCTAGGGCCTCTGCTCCGTTCCTAGGGCCTCTGCTCCGTTCCTAGGGCTCCTGCCTCGTTCCTAGGACCCCGTCTCCGTTAATAGGGCTACTGCTCCGTTCCTAGGGCCTCTGCTCCGTTCCTAGGGTCTCTGCACCGTTCCTAGGGCCTCTGATCTAATCCTAGGCCTCTGCTCCGATCCTAGGGCCTCTGCTCCGTTCCTAGGGTCTCTGCACCGTTCCTAGGGCCTCTGATCTAATCCTAGGGCCTCTGCTCCGATCCTAGGGCCTCTGCTCCGTTCCCAGGGCTTCTGCACCGTTAATAGGGTCTCTGCTTCATTAATAGGGCTATGCTCCGTTCCTAGGGCCTCTGCCCCGTTCCTAGGGCCTCTGCCCCGTTCCTAGGGCCTGTGATTGTGTTGGTTGTTGGTGTACTGTGTAATAGTGGTGGCTGTTACTGTACTGTGCGATAGCGTAACTAGTACCAGAACTGTGCGACTGTGAGACTGCTAAAGTAGTGCTCCTGATACGGTGCTACACTAACCACACACTGGCTCCCAGTCACTGAACCTGTATATCAAAGCACTTCACTCACTCATAACCAACTTAATAATCAATACAACCAGTCACGTGAAGTTAACAAAGTCAAACAAACAAACGTTGGTAAGTCCAGTGTGGAGAGTTGCAAGGGACAGTAGTGACTGATATTGACTGATCACTACCTGCAACACGCGTTTGTTTTCTGTCCGACTGGACAAAATGCGTACTCCGGTTCGAGACCAGGAATTGCTGGATGTGTTGCGTTTTCATTGCAGGGGGGAAAAACTCCCGCCCATATTTGCCAAGTCTTTATATTTTTGTCCAGCAACACAATTGTTATCGGTGAGGGAGGCTGAGCCTGGGGGCGGCCCGCGGCCCCAGCACCTCACACCAACTACAGTCTCTGGCCTCAGGCGGATTTATTTACAAATAGAAAACGAATACTCTACGTTAGGCTGCCGTATAGTAAAACCTTCCTGGCTTGGTGAGGTGGGGGTCCTGGCTTGGTGAAGTGGGGGGGGTCCTGGCTTGGTGAGGTGGGGGTCCTGGCTTGTTGAGGGGGGGTCTTGGCTTGGTGAGGTGGGGGTCTTGGCTTGGTGAGGTGGGGGGTCCTGGCTTGGTGAGGTGGGGGGTCCTGGCTTGGTGAAGTGGGGGGGTCCTGGCTTGTTGAGGTGGGGGGTCCTGGCTTGTTGAGGGGGGGGTCTTGGCTTGGTGAGGTGGGGGTCTTGGCTTGGTGAGGTGGGGGGTCCTGGCTTGGTGAGGTGGGGGGTCCTGGCTTGTTGAGGTGCGGGTCCTGGCTTGTTGGGTGGGGGTCCTGGTTTGTTGAGGTGCGGGTCCTGGCTTGGTGAGGAGGGGGTCCTGGCTTGGTGAAGTGGGGGGGGGGGGTCCTGGCTTGGTGAGGTGGGGGTCCTGGCTTGGTGAAGTGGGGGGGGGTCCTGGCTTGGTGAGGTGGGGGGGTCCTGGCTTGTTGAGGGGGGGTCTTGGCTTGGTGAGGTGCGGGTCCTGGCTTGGTGAGGTGGGGGTCCTGGCTTGTTGAGGTACGGGTCCTGGCTTGTTGAGGTGGGGTCCTGGCTTGGTGAGGTGCGGGTCCTGGCTTGTTGAGGTGCGGGTCCTGGCTTGTTGAGGTGGGGGTCCTGGCTTGGTGAGGTGCGGGTCCTGGCTTGGTGAGGTGGGGGTCCTGGCTTGGTGAGGTGCGGGTCCTGGTTTGTTGAGGTGCGGGTCCTGGCTTGGTGAGGTGGGGGTCCTGGTTTGGTGAGGTGGGGGTCCTGGCTTGGTGAGGTGCGGGTCCTAGCTTGGTGAGGTGGGGGTCCTGGCTTGGTGAGGTGGGGGTCCTGGCTTGGTGAGGTGAGGGTCCTGGATTGGTGCGGTGGGGGGGTCCTGGCTTGGTGAGGTGCGGGTCTTGGTTGGTTGAGGTGCGGGTCCTGGCTTGGTGAGGTGGGGGTCCTGGCTTGGTGAGGGGGGGGGTCCTGGCTTGGTGAGGTGGGGGTCTTGGCTTAGTGAGGTGGGGGTCCTGGCTTATCTGCTTGATGGGGTTCTGGGAGTTCTTCTACTCCCAAGCCGGCTCGACTTGTGAGAGCTTGGTCCACCAGGCTGTTGCTTGGAGCGGCCCGCAGGGCCACATACCCACCACAGCCGGCTGGTCCGGAACTTCTCTTAGAAAACAGTCCAGTTTTCTCTTGAAGATGTCCACGGTTGTTCCGGCAATATTTCTTATAGTCGCTGGGAGGACGTTGAACAACCGAGGACCTCTGATGTTTATACAGTGCTCTCTGATTGTGCCTATGGCACCTCTGCCCTTCATGGACCTCTGATGTTTATACAGTGCTCTCTGATTGTGCCTATGGCACCTCTGCTCTTCACTGGATCAATCTTGCATTTTCTTCCATATCGTTCACTCCAGTACGTTGTTATTTTATTGTGCAGATTTGGGACCTGGCCCTCCAGTATTTTCCATGTGTATATTATTTGGTATCTCTCTCGTCTCCTTTCTAGTGAGTACATTTGGAGAGCTTTGAGACGATCCCAATAATTTAGGTGTTTTATCTCGTCTATGCGTGCCGTATATGTTCTCAGTATTCCCTCTATTTCAGCAATGTCTCCTGCTCTGAAGGGGGAAGTGAGTACTGAGCAGTACTCAAGACGGGACAACACAAGTGACTTGAAGAGTACAACCATTGTGATGGGACCCTGGATTTGAAAGTTCTCGTAATCCATCCGATCATTTTTCTGGCTGACGCAATATTTGCTTGGTTATGCTCCCTAAACGTTAGATCGTCGGACATCATTATTCCCAAATCCTTGACATGCTGTTTTTCTACTATGGGAAGATTCGATTGTGTTTTGTACCCTGTATTATGTTTCAGATCCTCATTTTTGCCGTACCTGAGTACCTGAAATTATCACTGTTAAACATCATGTTATTTTCTGCTGCCCAATCGAAAACTTTGTTGACATCTGCTTGTAGTTTTCAATGTCTTCAGCAGAGGTAATTTTCATGCTGATTTTTGTGTCATCTGCAAAGGACGACACGAAGCTGTGACGTGTATTTTTGTCTATATCAGATATGAGAATAAGGAACAGTAGCGGTGCAAGGACTGTACCTTGAGGTACAGAGCTTTTAACATCGCTTGGACTCGATTTTATCTGATTGACTGTTACTCTTTGTGTTCTGTTCGACAGGAAATTGAGTATCCAGCGTCCTACTTTCCAGTTATTCCCATTGACCTCATTTTGTGAGCTATCACCCCATGGTCACATTTGTCGAACGCCTTTGCAAAGTCTGTGTATACAACATCTGCATTTTGCTTTTCTTCTAGGGCTTCTGTGATTTTGTCATAGTGGTTGAGTAACTGTGACAGACAGGATCTTCCCGCTCTAAATCCATGTTGTCCTGGGTTGTGCAATTCATTGTTTTCCATAAAACTAGAAATTTGATTCCTAATCACTCTTTCAAACACTTTTATTATGTGTGATGTTAGTGCAACTGGCCTATAATTTTTTGCCAAGGCTTTACTCCCCCCTTGTGCAACGGAGCTATATCTGCAGATTTAAGTGCTGCTGGTATCTCCCTGTATCCAGGCTCTTTCTCCATATTACGCTGAGTGCTCTCGCTACTGGTACTTTACATTTCTTTATGAATATTGAATTCCATGAGTCAGGCCCAGGAGCTGAGTGCATAGGCATATTGTCAATTTCTCTTTCAAAGTCTTCCGAGTTTGTGGTAATATCCGTTATATTATCTGCAGCTTGAATGTCATTCATAAAGAAGCTGTCTGGGTCATCAACTTTCATGTTGTTTATTGGTGTGCTAAACATAGCCTCATACTGGCTTCTTAGAATTTCACTAATCTCTTTGTCGTCCTCTGTGTACGTACCTTCATTTGTAATTAACGGTCCAATACTGGTCGAGGTTTTGGATTTTGATTTTGCGTATGTGAAAAAATATTTAGGATTTTTCCTTATCTCTTGTATAGCTTTCTGTTCCAATTCCATTTCCTCAGACTCATATGATCGCTTCAACGTTTGTTCTATTTCTTCGATCTCCCTGCTTAGGCTTATTTTCCTTGCTTGTGATAGTTGTGTCTGCCGAAGCATTTCCGTTGTTTTTTTTTCCTTCTCCTGTACAGTCGTCTGCGTTCTCTTTCTAGAGTGGTCCTCTTTCTGCCCCTCCTCACCGGCACGTGCTTCAAGCAGACCTTGTAAGCTTCAGCTGTCAGTTGAGCTATTCCCTGTGTGGGAGTTTTGTCGCTTAAGACCGTCTCCCATTGAATGGTTGCAAGGTCTACATTTATTTTTTCCCAGTCGATCCTCTTATTGTTGAAATTGAATTGATTGAATATTCTTCTCGCTTGTTGGGTCTCTTAGACCTACTACCGTTATTTATGCTAGTTCGCACTTCAATGAGCTTATGGTCTGAGTATGAAGTATCTGAGATTGTGATGTCTCTGATTAGTTCATCATTGTTTGTGAATATCAAGTCTAGTGTGTTTTCGTTCCTAGTTGGTTCTGTAATCTGTTGATTGAGCGAGAATTTGTCACAGAATCTCAAAAGTTCTCTGACCTGTGGTTGGTTATTTCCCGGGTCATTCCCTGCTATGATATTTGTGTTTGCCATTCTCCATCTTAGACTCGGTAAATTGAAATCTCCAAGGAAGATAATATCTGGAGCTGGGTTTGCTAGGTTATCAAGTATGTTCTCTATTTTGTGCATCTGCTCTGTGAATTCCTCAACCGTTGTATCTGGCGGTTTATATATTAGAATAATAATTAGGTTTAGTTTCTCTACCTTAATTCCAAGTACCTCTACCACCTCATTAGTTGAGTTTAGTAGTTCTGTGCATACCAGGTCCTCTTTAATATACAGACCTACTCCTCCATTTGACCTAGTTTTTCTATCACATCTATATATTATAATTGGAATCCAGATTTCACCATCCATGTAATCTTTTATATGAGTTTCCGTGAATGCCCCAAATATTGAGTTTGACTCTAATAGGAGGCCATTTATGAACTTAACTTTATTCTTGACTTTGGCTTTAAACCTTGAATGTTTGCAAATATGAATGATTGTCCATATTGTGTGTCACTTCTGGAAGGTTTTGGTAGTTCTCCCTCCTCTCTACCCTGACCCAGGGGTGTTGTTGTGGCAATGGTTAGTCCAGTTTTGGAAGTGATATTGGGGAGTGTGGTAGTCTCTGTGTAGTTGGGGGTGTAGTATGTGTGGGCTTGATGACGAACCGTAGTCCAGGCTTGGTGAGGTGGGGGTCCAGGCTTGGTGAGGTGGGGGTCCTGGCTCTGTGAGGTGGGGGTCCTGGCTTGTGAGGTGGGGGTGCTGGTTTGGTGAGGTGGGGGTCCTGGCTCTGTGAGGTGGGGGTCCTGGCTCTGTGAGGGTGGGGGCCTGGCTCGGTGAGGTGGGGGTCCTGCTCGGTGAGGTGGGGGTCCTGGCTTGGTGAGGGGGGGTCCTGGCTTGGTGAGGTTGGGGTGCTGGTTTGGTGAGGTGGGGTCCTGGCTTGGTGAGGTGGGGGTCCTGGCTTGGTGAGGTGGGGGTCTTTCCCAGTGCCAGACTTCCTTTGTAACAGACACCTTCAGTTGAAGCCACCTTTTTGTTGAAAACATCTTCCTCTCCTGAAGTCACCTTCCTCTGCTGAAGTCACCTTCCTCTGCTGAAGTCACCTTCCTCTGCTGAAGTCACCTTCCTCTGCTGAAGTCACCTTCCTCTGCTGAAGTCACCTTCCTCTGCTGAAGTCACCTTCCTCTGCTGAAGTCACCTTCCTCTGCTGAAGTCACCTTCCTCTGCTGAAGTCAGCTTCTCTCCTGAAGTCACCTTCCTCTCCTGAAGTCACCTTCCTCTCCTGAAGTCACTCCTCTCCTGAAGTCACCTTCCTCTGCTGAAGTCACTTCCTCTGCTGAAGTCACCTTCTCTGTTGAAGTCACCTTCCTCTCCTGAAGTCACCTTCCTCTCCTGAAGTCACCTTCCTCTCCTGAAGTCACCTTCCTCTCCTGAAGTCACCTTCCGCTGCTGAAGTCACCTTCCTCTGCTGAAGTCACCTTTCTCCTGAAGTCACCTTCCTCTCCTGAAGTCACCTTCCTCTGCTGAAGTCACCTTCCTCTCCTGAAGTCACCTTCCTCTGCTGAAGTCACCTTCTCTGCTGAAGTCACCTTCCTCTGCTGAAGTCACCTTCCTCTGCTGAAGTCACCTTCCTCTCCTGAAGTCACCTTCCTCTGCTGAAGTCACCTTCCTCTGCTGAAGTCACCTTCCTCTGCTGAAGTCACCTTCCTCTCCTGAAGTCACCTTCCGCTGCTGAAGTCACCTTCCTCTGCTGAAGTCACCCGTTACATTATTATCGTTCACTCGTTATAACAAGACTGTTTAGACAGCTACACATCATTAAGACTTAAAGTGCNTGTGTGTGTGTGTGTGTGTGTGTGTGTGTGTAAATCTCGAAAATTAACATGCAATAAAAAATGTGACAGTGCCAGACCACGAAGAAAGAATTGAAACAGGAATTTCCTTCAGTACTTTCGTATTTAGTAATACATCTTCAGAAGGAATGATTTACAAGTTGGTAGAGTGGACATATATTGGCAGGGGAGAGAGATGAAGTGAAGGTTCAATGACAAATATATGAATTGGATTGAGTGGATATAAATAGGAGCTGCATCATATGGGCCACTAGATCCATACGTGGATAATAATAGCATAAGATAGTGGATATTAACATGGTATTGGTGAGACAAATGTGTATTAATGATCCTTTTCAAATCAATGATCAATCAAAAATGGATCTAAATTATACAAACCACCGCTAATGTTCAAATTACATGATTTTGTAATCTGTATTAAAGCAGATTAAATTGATTGATCAGTTAAAGGGCGATTTGAGCCCATTAAAGGGCCTCCAACCTTGAGCAGACAAACTGACCAACAGACAAGCAGACACTCTCTGATAGACAGAGTTGGAGGAGTACACAGGTGCACCCAGGGTCTGCCCCCTCCTGCAACACTGCTGCACCCAGGGTCTGCCCCCTCCTGCAACACTGCTGCACCCGGGGTCTGCTGCACCCTCCTGCAACACTGCTGCACCCGGGGTCTGCCCCCTCCTGCAACACAGCTGCACCCGGGGTCTGCCCCTCCTGCAACCTCTCCCCCTTTGTCTCCCTTCCCCTACCCCTTCCCCTACCCTTACTCCCTCCCTTCCCCTACCTCTACTCCCTCCCTTCCCCTACTCTTACTCCCTCCCTTCCCCTACCTCTACTCCCTCCCCTTCCCCTACCCTTACTCCCTCCCTTCCCCTACTCTTACTCCCTCCCCTTCCCCTACCTCTACTCCCTCCCCTTCCCCTTCCCTTCCCCTTCCCCTTCCCCTTCCCTTCCCCTACTCCCTCCCCTACCCCTACCCCCACCCTACCCCTTCCCCCACCCCCACCCTACCCCTTCCCCTACCCCCACCTTACCCCTTCCCCTACCCCTTCCCCTACCCCTTCCCCTACCCTACCCGTCTTGTTGCCTTATCTCCCCATTCTCTCAAAAAATGTATAATTAAGAAGCACCGAAACTATTGGTTTCGTAGTTAAAGTATAAACATTCACTGAAACCCTCCAGAAAACACACCAAACATTTCACATCTACTTCATGGAAATCACTTGGGGCGATTTCTGTAAATGCTAATTTCATAAAGTATTTAACTTAGGCCCTGCCAGCCTATGTCCTTCCTGTACCACAGACCATTCCCCCTGCAAAGTTGGGTGATGCTAGAGCCAAGCATCACGCCTCCAACGTTGGACAGACATAAAACACAGATATTATCTCTTATATAGAGTGTCGGCGGAACTGTAACATCTAACATAACTTACCCAAGACCTAAATAAGCACCAAAATACGATAATAATGATTTACATATGAGAAAATATCGTCTTGCTAATTCACTACGCAAAATGTGTTGATTAGTTGGGATTGAAATGTAATTATTAAACAAGAATTGTTGCGAGATAATTATGTAACCAAATTATTAGTTTGATCCAGATTTAATTTATAAATAATGTGGATGTAATTTTCAGGTAAAGTTAATTAATTACTGTAGTTAGTGTAAAATGTCATCCTCAGAGGACGTGTTCTGAGAGCTGACCACTCGGGAGACGTGTAGACTATAATTACTTGATTATTGTTGTGACGTGCTGTAGTTAATGTTGTGACCTGCTGTAGTTAATGTTGTGATGTGCTGTAGTTAATGTTGTGATGTGCTGTAGTTAATATTGTGACGTGCTGTAGTTAATATTGTGACGTGCTGTAGTTAATATTGTGACGTGCAGTAGTTAATGTTGTGACGTGCAGTAGTTAATATTGTGACGTGCTGTAGTTAATATTGTGACGTGCAGCAGTTAATGTTGTGACGTGCAGTAGTTAATATTGTGACGTGCAGTAGTTAATGTTGTGACGTGCAGTAGTTAATGTTGTGACGTGCAGTAGTTAATGTTGTGACGTGCAGTAGTTAATGTTGTGACGTGCTGTAGTTAATGTTGTGACGTGCTGTAGTTAATGTTGTGACGTGCTGTAGTTAATGTTGTGACGTGCAGTAGTTAATGTTGTGACGTGCAGTAGTTATTGTTGTGACGTGCTGTAGTTAATGTTGTGACGTGCTGTAGTTAATGTTGTGACGTGCAGTAGTTAATGTTGTGACGTGCTGTAGTTAATGTTGTGACGTGCTGTAGTTAATGTTGTGACGTGCTGTAGTTAATGTTGTGACGTGCAGTAGTTAATGTTGTGACGTGCAGTAGTTAATGTTGTGACGTGCAGTAGTTATTGTTGTGATGTGCTGTAGTTATTGTTGTGACGTGCTGTAGTTAATGTTGTGACGTGCTGTAGTTAATGTTGTGATGTGCTGTAGTTAATGTTGTGACGTGCTGTAGTTAATGTTGTGACGTGCAGTAGTTAATGTTGTGACGTGCAGTAGTTAATGTTGTGACGTGCTGTAGTTAATGTTGTGACGTGCTGTAGTTATTGTTGTGACGTGCAGTAGTTAATGTTGTGACGTGCTGTAGTTAATGTTGTGACGTGCTGTAGTTAATGTTGTGACGTGCTGTAGTTAATATTGTGACGTGCTGTAGGTAATGTTGTGACGTGCAGTAGTTAATGTTGTGACGTGCAGTAGTTAATGTTGTGACGTGCTGTAGGTAATGTTGTGACGTGCTGTAGTTAATGTTGTGACGTGCAGTAGTTAATATTGTGACGTGCAGTAGTTAATGTTGTGACGTGCTGTAGGTAATGTTGTGACGTGCAGTAGTTAATGTTGTGACGTGCTGTAGTTAATGTTGTGATGTGCTGTAGTTAATGTTGTGACGTGCAGTAGTTAATGTTGTGACGTGCAGTAGTTAATGTTGTGACGTGCAATAGTTAATGTTGTGATGTGCTGTAGTTATTGTTGTGACGTGCTGTAGTTAATGTTGTGACGTGCAGTAGTTAATGTTGTGACGTGCACTAATGTTGTGACGTGCTGTAGTTAATGTTGTGACGTGCAGTAGTTAATGTTGTGACGTGCAGTAGTTAATGTTGTGACGTGCTGTAGTTAATGTTGTGACGTGCTGTAGTTAATGTTGTGACGTGCTGTAGTTAATGTTGTGACGTGCTGTAGTTAATGTTGTGACGTGCAGTAGTTAATGTTGTGACGTGCACTAATGTTGTGACGTGCTGTAGTTAATGTTGTGACGTGCTGTAGTTAATGTTGTGACGTGCTGTAGTTAATGTTGTGACGTGCTGTAGTTAATGTTGTGACGTGCTGTAGTTAATGTTGTGACGTGCTGTAGTTAATGTTGTGACGTGCTGTAGTTAATGTTGTGACGTGCTGTAGTTAATGTTGTGACGTGCAGTAGTTAATGTTGTGACGTGCAGTAGTTAATGTTGTGACGTGCTGTAGTTAATGTTGTGACGTGCTGTAGTTAATGTTGTGACGTGCTGTAGTTAATGTTGTGACGTGCTGTAGTTAATGTTGTGACGTGTTGTAGTTAATGTTGTGACGTGCTGTAGTTAATGTTGTGACGTGCAGTAGTTAATGTTGTGACGTGCAGTAGTTAATGTTGTGACGTGCAGTAGTTAATGTTGTGACGTGCTGCAGTTAATGTTGTGACGTGCAGTAGTTAATGTTGTGACGTGCAGTAGTTAATGTTGTGACGTGCTGCAGTTAATGTTGTGACGTGCTGCAGTTAATGTTGTGACGTGCTGTAGTTAATGTTGTGACGTGCAGTAGTTAATGTTGTGACGTGCAGTAGTTAATATTGTGACGTGCTGCAGTTAATGTTGTGACGTGCTGTAGTTAATGTTGTGACGTGCTGTAGTTAATGTTGTGACGTGCTGCAGTTAATGTTGTGACGTGCTGTAGTTAATGTTGTGACGTGCTGTAGTTAATGTTGTGACGTGCTGTAGTTAATGTTGTGACGTGCTGTAGTTAATGTTGTGACGTGCTGTAGTTAATGTTGTGACGTGCTGTAGTTAATGTTGTGACGTGCTGTAGTTAATGTTGTGACGTGCTGTAGTTAATGTTGTGACGTGCTGTAGTTAATGTTGTGACGTGCTGTAGTTAATGTTGTGACGTGCTGTAGTTAATGTTGTGACGTGCAGTAGTTAATGTTGTGACGTGCTGTAGTTAATGTTGTGACGTGCTGTAGTTAATGTTGTGACGTGCTGTAGTTAATGTTGTGACGTGCTGTAGTTAATGTTGTGACGTGCTGTAGTTAATGTTGTGACGTGCTGTAGTTAATGTTGTGACGTGCTGTAATGTTGTGACGTGCTGTAGTTATGGTTTAACATTTCTACCATAGAACATCTTCAGTGTAACTTATCTGAATTTACTTCAGCGCCAATAACACCAGTAGCCTCTACAAGGACAGGAAGCCGGCGGCTTGTCAACGGTCCCCTTACCCCTACCCATTTTCACTCATGGTCTTTTCCAGTTTAATTTTAAACCCAATAGTTGTTTGGCATTTACAACTTCGGCGGGTAGGCGGTTCCATGGGTGAAAAAGCATCTCCTCTTCTCAGTCTTACATCGCTGCTTGTTGCGCTGGTTCCAGAATGGTCTCAGTGTTTACATCTGTCCGGTGAGTGGTTGTTAGGCAGGCGATAAGGATAAGGATAAGGATAGGATAAGACCTCCTAGAACAAGCAGACGAAGTTGTTGTTGTTGTTAAAGATTCGCTACCTGGAACAAAGTTGCAAGTAGCACGGGCTATGGTGAGCCCGTAAGGCACTTAGCAGACGAAGAGGCAGGCCTGTCTGGGACGGTAATGTTATTACAATCCCCAAAACGGGTCTGTCTCCTGACATGACCTGTGGAAAGATGCTGGGTGTCCCAGAGCCGCCAGGCTGGCCCAGATCACACGCAGCATCACCGCTCAATATCATCAAGCCATAAAGAGGATCACAAAAAATATATATATATATAATGCTGTGAAAACAAAACTTACAGATAACCTGAAAGGAATTAAATTTGGTGGGAACTTTGGGGTGAAATTGGAAACAAAAAGGTCGATGCATACAGCTGCACTTAATGTTAAACATCACACTGTACCGCGCTGTATTTTTTTTAAGCAAGAAAGCCAAAAAATACAGTCTGTTCTTTTTCAATACAGTCTGACATCCTTGAACATAGATCACTGAAACTGTATATGTATCTTAGTGTCTTACAGGCGTTCTGTCCCATGGTACATCAACGTCTGTAACGAACACCTCTGTATTTGTTCCAGATAACAGTCACAGCTTGTGGTCTATGATAACAGTCACAGCTTGTGGTCTATGATAACAATCACAGCTTGTGGTCTATGATAACAGTCACAGCTTGTGGTCTATGATAACAGTCACAGCTTGTGGTCTATGATAACAGACACAGCTTGTGGTCAATGATAACAGTCACAGCTTGTGGTCAATGATAACAGTCACAGCTTGTGGTCTATGATAACAGTCACTGCTTGTGGTCTATGATAACAGTCACAGCTTGTAGTCTATGATAACAGTCACAGCTTCTTTGTGGTCTATGATAACAGTCACTGCTTGTGGTCTATGATAACAGACACAGCTTGTGGTCAATGATAACAGTCACAGCTTGTGGTCTATGATAACAATCACAGCTTGTGGTCTATGATAACAGTCACAGCTTGTGGTCTATGATAACAGTCACAGCTTGTGGTCTATGATAACAATCACAGCTTGTGGTCTATGATAACAGTCACAGCTTGTGGTCTATGATAACAGTCACAGCTTGTGGTCTATGATAACAGTCACAGCTTGTAATCTATGATAACAGTCACAGCTTCTTTGTGGTCTATGATAACAGTCACTGCTTGTGGTCTATGATAACAGTCACAGCTTGTGGTCTATGATAACAGTCACAGCTTGTGGTCTATGATAACAGTCACAGCATGTGGTCTATGATAACAGACACAGCTTGTGGTCAATGATAACAGTCACAGCTTGTGGTCTATGATAACAGTCACTGCTTGTGGTCTATGATAACAGTCACAGCTTGTAGTCTATGATAACAGTCACAGCTTCTTTGTGGTCTATGATAACAGTCACTGCTTGTGGTCTATGATAACAGTCACAGCTTGTGGTCTATGATAACAGTCACAGCTTGTGGTCTATGATAACAGTCACAGCTTGTCGTCTATGATAACAGTCACAGCTTGTGGTTTATGATAACAGTCATAGCTTGTGGTCTATGATAACAGTCACAGCTTGTGGTCAATGATAACAGTCACAGCTTGTGGTCAATGATAACAGTCACAGCTTGTGGTCTATGATAACAGTCACAGCTTGTGGTCTATGATAACAGTCACAGCTTGTGGTCTATGATAACAGTTACACCGTTCCTAGGGCTACTGCTCCGTTCCTAGGAGCCTCTGCTCCGTTCCTAGGGCCTCTGCTCCGTTCCTAGGAGCCTCTGCTCCGTTCCCAGGGCTTCTGCACCGTTAATAAGGCCTCTGCTCCGTTCCTAGGAGCCTCTGCTCCGTTCCTAGGGCTTCTGCTCTATTCCTAGGGCCTCTGCTCCGTTCCTAGGAGCCTCTGCTCCGTTCCTAGGGCTTCTGCTCTATTCCTAGGGCCTCTGCTCCGTTCCTAGGAGCCTCTGCTCCGTTCCCAGGGCTTCTGCACCGTTAATAATGCCTCTGCTCCGTTCCTAGGAGCCTCTGCTCCGTTCCTAGGGCTTCTGCTCTATTCCTAGGGCCTCTACTCTATTCCTAGGGCCTCTGCTCCGTTCCTAGGAGCCTCTGCTCCGTTCCTAGGAGCCTCTGCTCCGTTCCTAGGGCTTCTGCCCTATTCCTAGGGCCTCTGCTCTAATCCTAGGGTCTCTGCTCTATTCCTACGGCCTCTGCTCCGTTCCTAGGGCGTCAGCTCTGTTAATAGGGCTACTGCTACGTTCCTAGGGCCTCTGCATATATTCCTAGTGCCTCTGCTCCGTTCCTAGGGCCTATGGTCCGTTCCTAGGGCCTCTACCCCGTTCCTAGGGCTTCTGCTCTATTCCTAGGGCCTCTGCTCTATTCCTAGAGCCTCTGCTCCGTTCCTAGGGCCTCTGCTCCGTTCCTAGGGCTTCTGCTCCGTTCCTAGGGCCTCTGCTCCATTCCTAGGGCTTCTGCTCCGTTCCTACGGCCTCTGCTCCGTTCCTAGGGCCTCTGCTCCGTTCCTAGGGCCTCTGCTCCGTTCCTAGGGCTCCTGCCTCGTTCCTAGGACCCCGTCTCCGTTAATAGGGCTACTGCTCCGTTCCTAGAGGGCCTCTGCTCCGTTCCTAGGGGGCCTCTGCTCCGTTCCTAGGGCCTCTGCTCCGTTCCTAGGGTCTCTGCACCGTTCCTAGGGCCTCTGATCTAATCCTAGAGCCTCTGCTCCGATCCTAGGGCCTCTGCTCCGTTCCAAGGGTCTCTGCACCGTTCCTAGGGCCTCTGATCTAATCCTAGGGCCTCTGCTCCGATCCTAGGGCCTCTGCTCCGTTCCCAGGGCTTCTGCACCGTTAATAGGGTCTCTGCTTCATTAATAGGGCTACTGCTCCGTTCCTAGGGCCTTTGCTCCGTTCCTAGGGCCTGTGATTGTGTTGGTTGTTGGTGTACTGTGTAATAGTGGTGGCTGTTACTGTACTGTGCGATAGCGTAACTAGTACCAGAACTGTGCGACTGTGAGATTGCTAAAGTAGTGCTCGTGATACGGTGCTACACTAACCACACACTGGATCCCAGTCACTGAACTGTATATCAAAGCACTTCACTCACTCATAACCAACTTAATAATCAATACAACCAGTCACGTGAAGTTAACAAAGTCAAACAAACAACGTTGGTAAGTCCAGTGTGGAGAGTTGCAAGGGACAGTGGTGACTGATATTGACTGATCACTTCCTGCAACACGCGTTTGTTTTCTGTCCGACTGGACAAAATGCGTCCTCCGGTTCGAGACCAGGAATTGCTGGATGTGTTGCGTTTTCATTGCAGGGGGGAAAAACTCCCGCCCATATTTCCCAAGTCTTTATATTTTTGTCCAGCAACACAATTGTTATCGGTGAGGGAGGCTGAGCCTGGGGCGGCCCGC
>WNGS01002253.1:0-20292 GCA_020271785.1 Procambarus virginalis
CCTCGGTACACTCTCACTACACCCTCACTACACCCTCGGTACACTCTCACTACACCCTCACTACACCCTCGGTACACTCTCACTACACCCTCGGTACACTCTCACTACACCCTCACTACACCCTCGGCACACTCTCACTACACCTCGGTACACTCTCACTACACCCTCGGTACAACTCTCACACCCTCGGACACCCTCGGTACACCATCACTACACCTCGGCACACTCTCACTACACCTCGGTACACTCTCACTACCCCTCGGTACCTCTCACTACACCCTCGGTACACCCTCGGTACACCCTCACTACACCCTCGGCACACTCTCACTACACCCTCGGTACACCCTCGGTACACCCTCCTACACCCTCGGCCACCTCTCACTACACCCTCGGTACACCCTCGGTACACCCTCACTACACCCTCGGCACACTCACTACACCCTCGGTACACTCTCACTACACCCTCAGTACACTCACTACTACACCCTCGGCACCCTCTCACTACACCCTCGGCACCTCTCACTACACCCTCGGTACACTCACTACACCCTCGGCACACTCTCACACCTCGGTACACTCTCACTACACCCTCGGTACACCCTCACTACACCTCGGTACACTCTCACTACACCTCGGTACACCCTCACTACACCCTCGGCACACTCACTACACCCTCGGTACACCCTCACTACACCCTCGGCACACTCTCACTACACCCTCGGTACACTCTCACTACACCCTCGGCACACTCTCACTACACCCTCGGTACACTCACTACACCCTCGACACACCCTCACTACACCCTCGGCACACTCTCACTACACCCTCGACACACCCTCACTACACCCTCGACACACCCTCGGCACACCCTCACTACACCCTCGACACACCCTCACTACACCCTCGACACACCTCACTACACCCTCGATACACCCTCGACACACCCTCACTACACCCTCGGCACACCCTCACTACACCCTCGGTACACTCTCACTACACCCTCGGCACACCCATCACTACACCTCGGTACACCCTCACTACACCCTCGACACACCCTCACACACCCTCGACACACCCTCACTACACCCTCGACACACCCTCACTACACCCTCGACACACCCTCACTACACCCTCGGCACACCCTCACTACACCCTCGGTACACTCACTACACCCTCGGCACACCCTCACTACACCCTCGACACACCCTCACTACACCCTCGGTACACCCTCACTACACCCTCGGCACACCCTCACTACACCCTCGACACACCCTCACTACACCCTCGACACACCCTCACTACACCCTCGACACACCCTCACTACACCCTCGACACACCCTCACTACACCCTCGGCACACCTCACTACACCCTCGGTACACTCTCACTACACCTCGGCACACCCTCACTACACCCTCGGCACACCCTCACTACACCCTCGGCACACCCTCACTACACCCTCGGCACACCCTCACTACTCCCTCGACACACCCTCACTACACCCTCGGCACACCCTCACTACACCCTCGGCACACCCTCACTACACCCTTCACCTACACACTCGGCACACCCTCACTACACCCTCGGCACACCCTCACTACACCCTCGGCACACCCTCACTACACCCTCGGCACACCCTCACTACACCCTCGGCACACCGTCACTACACCCTCGACACACCGTCACTACACCCTCGGCACACCCTCACTACACCCTCGGCACACCCTCACTACACCCTCGACACACCCTCACTACACCCTCGGCACACCCTCACTACACCCTCGGCACACCCTCACTACACCCTCGGCACACCCTCACTACACCCTCGACACACCCTCACTACACCCCGACACACCCTCACTACACCCTCGACACACCCTCACTACACCCTCGCACACCCTCACTACACCCTCGGCACACCCTCACTACACCCTCGGCACACCCTCACTACACCCTCGACACACCCTCACTACACCCTCGACACACCCTCACTACACCTCGGCACACCCTCACTACACCCTCGCACACCCTCACTACACCCTCGGCACACCCTCACTACACCCTCGACACACCCTCACTACACCCTCGACACACCCTCACTACACCCTCGACACACCCTCACTACACCCTCGACACACCCTCACTACACCCTCGACACACCCTCACTACACCCTCGGCATGTAACATCATAAAGGTGTTTAGTTACATTATTTTTACACCGTACAAGAGTCAGTCAAACAAGGCAGGACGTGAGCCGCCAGACTGTGGGCGTGCAAGTAACTAGACAGTCACACCTCTAGAGTGGTAATGACCACACGTTGACCAGGGGTCACCTTGTGTCAGTTAACCTTGCTTCTGCTAAGGTAATTGCAGACAGATAGCCAGGTGTGTATTTCAAACAAGCTGCCGGTTAAGGCGCAGTAGGTCAAAGTCCCTGAGGCTAACTACTTACGTTAGGTTAAGGCGCAGTAGGTCAAANGTTCCTTACACAAGTTTCTAAGGCCGTTCTTATGTTAGCCCACCTGGCATATGCTGCTGATGTTATCCTCTTGATATGAGCTTCAGGGGACAGGTCTGGCGTGATATCAACCCCCAGGTCTTTCTCTCTCTCTGACTCTTGAAGTATTTCATCTCCCAAATGATACCTTGTATCTGGTCTCCTGCTTCCTACCCCTATCTTCATTACATTACATTTGCTTGGGTTAAACTCTAACAGCCATTTGTTCGACCATTCCTGCAGCTTGTCCAGGTCTTCTTGAAGTCTCAAGCTGTCCTCCTCTGTCTTAATCCTTCTCATAATTTTGGCGTCGTCAGCAAACATTGAGAGGAATGAGTCTATACCCTCTGGGAGATCATTTACGTATATCAGAAACAGGATAGGTCCAAGTACAGAGCCCTGTGGGACTCCACTGGTGACTTCACGCCAGTCTGAGGTCTCACCCCTCACTGTAACTCTCTGCTTCCTATTGCTTAGGTACTCCCTTATCCACTGGAGCGCCCTACCTGTTACTCCTGCCTGTTTCTCCAGCTTATGCATCAACCTTTATGGGGTACTGTGTCAAAGGCTTTCCGACAGTCCAAAAAAATGCAGTCCGCCCCCCTTCTCTTTCTTGCTTAATTCTTGTCACCTGATCGTAGAATTCTATCAAGCCTGTAAGGCAAGATTTACCCTCCTGAACCCATGTTGATGGGTGTCACGAAGTCTCTTCTCTCCAGATGTGTTACTAGGTTTTTCTCACAATCTTCTCCATCACCTTGCATGGTATACAAGTTAAGGACACTGGCCTGTAGTTCAGTGCCTCTTGTCTGTCACCCTTTTTGTATATTGGTACTACATTAGCAGTCTTCCATATTTCTGGTAGGTCCCCCGTTTCCAGTGACTTACTATACACTATGGAGAGTGGTAAGCAAAGTGCTCCTGCACACTCTTTCAATACCCATGGCGAGATTCCATCCGGCCCAACAGCTTTTCTCACATCCAGCTCCAATAGGTGCTTTTTGACCTCATCTCTTGTAATTTCGAACCTATCCAAGGTCACCTGGTTTGCTGCCACCTCTCCCAGCGCCGTGATATCTCCCTGTTCTATTGTAAAGACCTCCTGGAACCTTTTGTTGAGTTCTTCACACACCTCTTTGTCATTCTCTGTGTACCTGTCCTCGCCCACCCTAAGTTTAATCACCTGTTCCTTCACTGTTGTCTTCCTCCTGATGTGACTGTGTAGTAGCTTTGGTTCAGTCTTGGCTTTATTAGCTATATCATTTCATACCTTTTCTCAGCTGCTCTTCTCACACTGACATACTCGTTCTGGTTCTCTGGTATCTCTCTCTACTTCTGTGTGTGTGTGTGTGTGTGTATGTGTGTGTGTGTGTGTGTGTGTGTTGTGGCGTGTATGTGTGTGTGTGGTGTGTGTGGTGTGTGTGTGTGTGTGTGTATGTGTGTGGGTGTGTGTGAGTGGTGTGTGTGTGTGTGTGTGTGTGTGTTTCTCACCTAGTTGTACTCACCTAGTTGTGCTTGCGGGGTTGAGCTCTGGCTCTTTGGTCCCGCCTCTCAACCGTCAATCAACAGGTGTACAGTTTCCTGAGCCTAATGGGCTCTATCATATCTACACTTGAAACTGTGTATGGAGTCAGCCTCCACCACATCACTGCCTAGTGCATTCCATCCGTTAACTACTCTGACACTGAAAAGTTCCTTCTAACGTCTCTGTGGCTCATGTGGGTACTCAGTTTCCACCTGTGTCCCCTTGTTCGTGTGCCCCTTGTGTTAAAGAGCCTGTCTTTAAACAGCCTGTGTGTGTGTGTGTGTGTGTGTGTGTGTGTGTGTGTGTGTGTGTGTGTGTGTGTGTGTGTGTGTGTATGTGTGTGTGTGTGTGTGTGTGTGTGTGTGTGTGTGTATGTGTGTGTGTGTGTGTGTGTGTGTGTGTGTGTATGTGTGTGTGTGTGTGTGTGTGTGTGTGTGTGTGTGTGTGTGTGTGTGTACGTGTGTGCGTGCGTGCGTGCGTGCGTGCGTGCCCTGCCATGCCTTAACCTAGCACACATCAGGAGGCCGAGAGAGCCCTGGTTCACTCCCGCATCATTGCAACAACACATTAGAAAATTGCAAAACTTTCTCCTCTCATGGGATGGGAAAAACAACTAACCTCCGTCCCTAATCTCACCCTCGCCTCGCCTAGCCCCTCGCTCTCGCTATCCCACAGCACCACGCCTGCACGCATCCTTCTTCCGATTCCATCCATCTGTTCCATCCCTCACTCTCCCTCACTCTCCCTCACTCTCCCTCACTCTCCCTCCCATCACCAACCAGACCATGTTGCACACCTTCCCCCCCCCCCATCACCATCATGATGCAGCCAGTGAACCACAGTCAGCTTCTGGCACTAACACTGTCACCACCACTGGCAGTGTCACCACCATAACTACCACCACTGGCAGTGTCACCACCATAACTACCACCACTGGCAGTGTCACCACCATAACTACCACCACTGGCAGTGTCACCACCATAACTACCACCACTGGCAGTGTCACCACCATAACTACCACCACTGGCAGTGTCACCACCATAACTACCACCACTAACACTGTCACCACCATAACTACCACCACTGGCAGTGACACCACCATAACTACCACCACTAACACTGTCACCACCATAACTACCACCACTGGCAGTGACACCACCATAACTACCACCACTAACACTGTCACCACCATAACTACCACCACTGGCAGTGACACCACCATAACTACCACCACTGGCAGTGTCACCACCATAACTACCACCACTAACACTGTCACCACCATAACTACCACCACTGGCAGTGACACCACCATAACTACCACCACTAACACTGTCACCACCATAACTACCACCACTGGCAGTGACACCACCATAACTACCACCACTAACACTGTCACCACCATAACTACCACCACTGGCAGTGACACCACCATAACTACCACCACTGGCAGTGTCACCACCATAACTACCACCACTGGCAGTGTTACCACCATAACTACCACCACTGGCAGTGTCACCACCATAACTACCACCACTGGCAGTGTCACCACCATAACTACCACCACTAACACTGTCACCACCATAACTACCACCACTGGCAGTGACACCACCATAACTACCACCACTGGCAGTGTTACCACCATAACTACCACCACTGGCAGTGTCACCACCATAACTTCCACCACTGGCAGTGTCACCACCATAACTACCACCACTGGCAGTGTTACCACCATAACTACCACCACTGGCAGTGTCACCACCATAACTACCACCACTGGCAGTGTTACCACCATAACTACCACCACTGGCAGTGTTACCACCATAACTACCACCACTGGCAGTGTCACCACCATAACTACCACCACTGGCAGTGTTACCACCATAACTACCACCACTGGCAGTGTCACCACCATAACTACCACCACTGGTAGTGTCACCACCATAACTACCACCACTGGCAGTGTCACCACCATAACTACCACCACTGGCAGTGTTACCACCATAACTACCACCACTGGCAGTGTCACCACCATAACTACCACCACTGGCAGTGTCACCACCATAACTACCACCACTGGCAGTGTTACCACCATAACTACCACCACTGGCAGTGTCACCACCATAACTACCACCACTGGCAGTGTCACCACCATAACTACCACCACTGGTAGTGTCACCACCATAACTACCACCACTGGTAGTGTCACCACCATAACTACCACCACTGGCAGTGTTACCACCATAACTACCACCACTGGCAGTGTCACCACCATAACTACCACCACTGGCAGTGTCACCACCATAACTACCACCACTGGCAGGGTCACCACCATAACTACCACCACTGGCAGTGTTACCACCATAACTACCACCACTGGCAGTGTCACCACCATAACTACCACCACTGGCAGTGTCACCACCATAACTACCACCACTGGCAGGGTCACCACCATAACTACCACCACTGGCAGCGTCACCACCATAACTACCACCACTAGTAGTGTCACCACCATAACTACCACCACTGACAGTGTCACCACCATAACTACCACCACTGACAGTGTCACCACCATAACTACCACCACTGGTAGTGTCACCACCATAACTACCACCACTGGCAGGGTCACCACCATAACTACCACCACTGGCAGTGTCACCACCATAACTACCACCACTGGCAGTGTCACCACCATAACTACCACCACTGACAGTGTCACCACCATAACTACCACCACTGGCAGTGTCACCACCATAACTACCACCACTGGCAGGGTCACCACCATAACTACCACCACTGGTAGTGTCACCACCATAACTACCACCACTGGCAGCGTCACCACCATAACTACCACCACTGGCAGTGTCACCACCATAACTACCACCACTGGCAGGGTCACCACCATAACTACCACCATTGGCAGTGTTACCACCATAACTACCACCACTGGCAGTGTCACCACCATAACTACCACCACTGGCAGGGTCACCACCATAACTACCACCATTGGCAGTGTTACCACCATAACTACCACCACTGGCAGTGTCACGACCATAACTACCACCACTAGTAGTGTCACCACCATAAATACCACCACTGGCAGTGTCACCACCATAACTACCTCCATTGGCAGTGTCACCACCATAACTACCACCACTGGCAGTGTCACCACCATAACTACCACCACTGGCAGTGTCACCACCATAACTACCACCACTGGCAGTGTCACCACCATAACTACCACCACTGGCAGTGTTACCACCATAACTACCACCACTGGCAGTGTCACCACCATAACTACCACCACTGGCAGTGTCACCACCATAACTACCACCACTAGCAGTGTCACCACCATAACTACCACCACTGGCAGTGTCACCACCATAACTACCACCACTGGCAGTGTCACCACCATAACTACCACCACTGGTAGTGTCACCACCATAACTACCACCACTGGCAGTGTCACCACCATAACTACCACCACTAACACTGTCACCACCATAACTACCACCACTAACACTGTCACCACCATAACTACCACCACTGGTAGTGTCACCACCATAACTACCACCACTGGCAGTGTCACCACCATAACTACCACCACTAACACTGTCACCACCATAACTACCACCACTAACACTGTCACCACCATAACTACCACCACTAACACTGTCACCACCATAACTACCACCACTGGCAGTGTCACCACCATAACTACCACCACTGGCAGCGTCACCACCATAACTACCACCACTGGCAGTGTCACCACCATAACTACCACCACTGGCAGTGTCACCACCATAACTACCACCACTGGCAGTGTCACCACCATAACTACCACCACTGGCAGTGTCACCACCATAACTACCACCACTGGCAGTGTCACCACCATAACTACCACCACTGGCAGTGTCACCACCATAACTACCACCACTGGCAGTGTCACCACCATAACTACCACCACTGGCAGTGTCACCACCATAACTACCACCACTGGCAGTGTCACCACCATAACTACCACCACTGGCAGTGTCACCACCATAACTACCACCACTAACACTGTCACCACCATAACTACCACCACTAACACTGTCACCACCATAACTACCACCACTAACACTGTCACCACCATAACTACCACCACTAACACTGTCACCACCATAACTACCACCACTGGCAGTGTCACCACCATAACTACCACCACTGGCAGTGTCACCACCATAACTACCACCACTAACACTGTCACCACCATAACTACCACCACTGGCAGTGTCACCACCATAACTACCACCACTGGCAGTGTCACCACCATAACTACCACCACTGGCAGTGTCACCACCATAACTACCACCACTGGCAGTGTCACCACCATAACTACCACCACTGGCAGTGTCACCACCATAACTACCACCACTGGCAGTGTCACCACCATAACTACCACCACTAACACTGTCACCACCATAACTACCACCACTAACACTGTCACCACCATAACTACCACCACTAACACTGTCACCACCATAACTACCACCACTAACACTGTCACCACCATAACTACCACCACTAACACTGTCACCACCATAACTACCACCACTGGCAGTGTCACCACCATAACTACCACCACTGGCAGTGTCACCACCATAACTACCACCACTGGCAGTGTCACCACCATAACTACCACCACTGGCAGTGTCACCACCATAACTACCACCACTAACACTGTCACCACCATAACTACCACCACTAACACTGTCACCACCATAACTACCACCACTAACACTGTCACCACCATAACTACCACCACTGGCAGTGTCACCACCATAACTACCACCACTAACACTGTCACCACCATAACTACCACCACTGGCAGTGTCACCACCATAACTACCACCACTGGAACTGTCACCACCATAACTACCACCACTAACACTGTCACCACCATAACTACACCACTAACACTGTCACCACCATAACTACCACCACTGGAACGTCACCACCATAACTACCACCACTAACACTGTCACCACCATAACTACCACCACTGGCAGTGTCACCACCATAACTACCACCACTAACACTGTCACCACCATAACTACCACCACTGGCAGTGTCACCACCATAACTACCACCACTGGCAGTGTCACCACCATAACTACCACCACTAACACTCACCACCATAACTACCACCACTGGCAGTGTCACCACCATAACTACCACCACTGGCAGTGTCACCACCATAACTACCACCACTGGCAGTGTCACCACCATAACTACCACCACTAACACTGTCACCACCATAACTACCACCACTGGCAGTGTCACCACCATAACTACCACCACTGGCAGTGTCACCACCATAACTACCACCACTGGCAGTGTCACCACCATAACTACCACCACTAACACTGTCACCACCATAACTACCACCACTGGCACTGTCACCACCATAACTACCACCACTGGCAGTGTCACCACCATAACTACCACCACTAACACTGTCACCACCATAACTACCACCACTAACACTGTCACCACCATAACTACCACCACTAACACTGTCACCACCATAACTACCACCACTAACACTGTCACCACCATAACTACCACCACTGGCAGTGTCACCACCATAACTACCACCACTGGCAGTGTCACCACCATAACTACCACCACTGGCAGTGTCACCACCATAACTACCACCACTAACACTGTCACCACCATAACTACCACCACTGGCAGTGTCACCACCATAACTACCACCACTGGCAGTGTCACCACCATAACTACCACCACTGGCAGTGTCACCACCATAACTACCACCACTGGCAGTGTCACCACCATAACTACCACCACTGGCAGTGTCACCACCATAACTACCACCACTGGCAGTGTCACCACCATAACTACCACCACTGGCAGTGTCACCACCATAACTACCACCACTAACACTGTCACCACCATAACTACCACCACTGGCAGTGTCACCACCATAACTACCACCACTGGCAGTGTCACCACCATAACTACCACCACTAACACTGTCACCACCATAACTACCACCACTAACACTGTCACCACCATAACTACCACCACTAACACTGTCACCACCATAACTACCACCACTAACACTGTCACCACCATAACTACCACCACTAACACTGTCACCACCATAACTACCACCACTAACACTGTCACCACCATAACTACCACCACTGGCAGTGTCACCACCATAACTACCACCACTAACACTGTCACCACCATAACTACCACCACTAACACTGTCACCACCATAACTACCACCACTGGCAGTGTCACCACCATAACTACCACCACTGACAGTGTCACCACCATAACTACCACCACTGGCAGTGTCACCACCATAACTACCACCACTGACAGTGTCACCACCATAACTACCACCACTGGCAGTGTCACCACCATAACTGCCACCACTAACACTGTCACCACCATAACTACCACCACTAACACTGTCACCACCATAACTACCACCACTAACACTGTCACCACCATAACTACCACCACTAACACTGTCACCACCATAACTACCACCACTAACACTGTCACCACCATAACTACCACCACTGGCAGTGTCACCACCATAACTACCACCACTGGCAGTGTCACCACCATAACTACCACCACTAACACTGTCACCACCATAACTACCACCACTGGCAGTGTCACCACCATAACTACCACCACTGGCAGTGTCACCACCATAACTACCACCACTGGCAGTGTCACCACCATAACTACCACCACTGGCAGTGTCACCACCATAACTACCACCACTAACACTGTCACCACCATAACTACCACCACTAACACTGTCACCACCATAACTACCACCACTAACACTGTCACCACCATAACTACCACCACTGGCAGTGTCACCACCATAACTACCACCACTGGCAGTGTCACCACCATAACTACCACCACTAACACTGTCACCACCATAACTACCACCACTGGCACTGTCACCACCATAACTACCACCACTGGCAGTGTCACCACCATAACTACCACCACTGGCAGTGTCACCACCATAACTACCACCACTAACACTGTCACCACCATAACTACCACCACTAACACTGTCACCACCATAACTACCACCACTAACACTGTCACCACCATAACTACCACCACTACCACTGTCACCACCATAACTACCACCACTAACACTGTCACCACCATAACTACCACCACTGGCAGTGTCACCACCATAACTACCACCACTGGCAGTGTCACCACCATAACTACCACCACTGGCAGTGTCACCACCATAACTACCACCACTGACAGTGTCACCACCATAACTACCACCACTGGCAGTGTCACCACCATAACTACCACCACTGGCAGTGTCACCACCATAACTACCACCACTGGCAGTGTCACCACCATAACTACCACCACTGACAGTGTCACCACCATAACTACCACCACTAACACTGTCACCACCATAACTACCACCACTGGCAGTGTCACCACCATAACTACCACCACTAACACTGTCACCACCATAACTACCACCACTAACACTGTCACCACCATAACTACCACCACTAACACTGTCACCACCATAACTACCACCACTACCACTGTCACCACCATAACTACCACCACTAACACTGTCACCACCATAACTACCACCACTAACACTGTCACCACCATAACTACCACCACTAACACTGTCACCACCATAACTACCACCACTAACACTGTCACCACCATAACTACCACCACTACCACTGTCACCACCATAACTACCACCACTGGCAGTGTCACCACCATAACTACCACCACTGGCAGTGTCACCACCATAACTACCACCACTGGCAGTGTCACCACCATAACTACCACCACTGGCAGTGTCACCACCATAACTACCACCACTGGCAGTGTCACCACCATAACTACCACCACTGGCAGTGTCACCACCATAACTACCACCACTGGCAGTGTCACCACCATAACTACCACCACTGGCAGTGTCACCACCATAACTACCACCACTGGCAGTGTCACCACCATAACTACCACCACTAACACTGTCACCACCATAACTACCACCACTGGCAGTGTCACCACCATAACTACCACCACTAACACTGTCACCACCATAACTACCACCACTACCACTGTCACCACCATAACTACCACCACTGGCAGTGTCACCACCATAACTACCACCACTAAACACTGTCACCACCATAACTACCACCACTGGCAGTGTCACCACCATAACTACCACCACTGGCAGTGTCACCACCATAACTACCACCACTAACACTGTCACCACCATAACTACCACCACTGGCAGTGTCACCACCATAACTACCACCACTAACACTGTCACCACCATAACTACCACCACTAACACTGTCACCACCATAACTACCACCACTAACTGTCACCACCATAACTACCACCACTGGCAGTGTCACCACCATAACTACCACCACTGGCAGTGTCACCACCATAACTACCACCACTAAAACTGTCACCACCATAACTACCACCACTGGCAGTGTCACCACCATAACTACCACCACTGGCAGTGTCACCACCATAACTACCACCACTGGCAGTGTCACCACCATAACTACCACCACTAACACTGTCACCACCATAACTACCACCACTAAACTGTCACCACCATAACTACCACCACTGACACTGTCACCACCATAACTACCACCACTAACACTGTCACCACCATAACTACCACCACTAACACTGTCACCACCATAACTACCACCACTAACACTGTCACCACCATAACTACCACCACTAACACTGTCACCACCATAACTACCACCACTGGCAGTGTCACCACCATAACTACCACCACTGGCAGTGTCACCACCATAACTACCACCACTGGCAGTGTCACCACCATAACTACCACCACTAACACTGTCACCACCATAACTACCACCACTAAACTGTCACCACCATAACTACCACCACTAACACTGTCACCACCATAACTACCACCACTAACACTGTCACCACCATAACTACCACCACTAACACTGTCACCACCATAACTACCACCACTGGCAGTGTCACCACCATAACTACCACCACTGGCAGTGTCACCACCATAACTACCACCACTAACACTGTCACCACCATAACTACCACCACTGGCAGTGTCACCACCATAACTACCACCACTAACACTGTCACCACCATAACTACCACCACTAACACTGTCACCACCATAACTACCACCACTAACACTGTCACCACCATAACTACCACCACTAAACTGTCACCACCATAACTACCACCACTAACACTGTCACCACCATAACTACCACCACTAACACTGTCACCACCATAACTACCACCACTGGCAGTGTCACCACCATAACTACCACCACTAACACTGTCACCACCATAACTACCACCACTGGCAGTGTCACCACCATAACTACCACCACTAACACTGTCACCACCATAACTACCACCACTAACACTGTCACCACCATAACTACCACCACTGGCAGTGTCACCACCATAACTACCACCACTAACACTGTCACCACCATAACTACCACCACTAACACTGTCACCACCATAACTACCACCACTAACACTGTCACCACCATAACTACCACCACTGGCAGTGTCACCACCATAACTACCACCACTAACACTGTCACCACCATAACTACCACCACTAACACTGTCACCACCATAACTACCACCACTAACACTGTCACCACCATAACTACCACCACTAACACTGTCACCACCATAACTACCACCACTGGCAGTGTCACCACCATAACTACCACCACTGGCAGTGTCACCACCATAACTACCACCACTGGCAGTGTCACCACCATAACTACCACCACTGGCAGTGTCACCACCATAACTACCACCACTGGCAGTGTCACCACCATAACTACCACCACTGGCAGTGTCACCACCATAACTACCACCACTGGCAGTGTCACCACCATAACTACCACCACTAACACTGTCACCACCATAACTACCACCACTGGCAGTGTCACCACCATAACTACCACCACTAACACTGTCACCACCATAACTACCACCACTAACACTGTCACCACCATAACTACCACCACTAACACTGTCACCACCATAACTACCACCACTAACACTGTCACCACCATAACTACCACCACTGGCAGTGTCACCACCATAACTACCACCACTAACACTGTCACCACCATAACTACCACCACTAACACTGTCACCACCATAACTACCACCACTAACACTGTCACCACCATAACTACCACCACTAACACTGTCACCACCATAACTACCACCACTAACACTGTCACCACCATAACTACCACCACTAAAACTGTCACCACCATAACTACCACCACTAACACTGTCACCACCATAACTACCACCACTAACACTGTCACCACCATAACTACCACCACTAACACTGTCACCACCATAACTACCACCACTAAAACTGTCACCACCATAACTACCACCACTAACACTGTCACCACCATAACTACCACCACTAACACTGTCACCACCATAACTACCACCACTAACACTGTCACCACCATAACTACCACCACTAACACTGTCACCACCATAACTACCACCACTAAACTGTCACCACCATAACTACCACCACTAACACTGTCACCACCATAACTACCACCACTAACACTGTCACCACCATAACTACCACCACTAACACTGTCACCACCATAACTACCACCACTAACACTGTCACCACCATAACTACCACCACTAACACTGTCACCACCATAACTACCACCACTAACACTGTCACCACCATAACTACCACCACTAACACTGTCACCACCATAACTACCACCACTAACACTGTCACCACCATAACTACCACCACTAACACTGTCACCACCATAACTACCACCACTAACACTGTCACCACCATAACTACCACCACTAACACTGTCACCACCATAACTACCACCACTGGCAGTGTCACCACCATAACTACCACCACTGGCAGGGTCACCACCATAACTACCACCACTGGCAGTGTCACCACCATAACTACCACCACTAACACTATCACCACCATAACTACCACCACTGGCAGTGTCACCACCATAACTACCACCACTAACACTGTCACCACCATAACTACCACCACTGGCAGTGTCACCACCATAACTACCACCACTAACACTATCACCACCATAACTACCACCACTGGCAGTGTCACCACCATAACTACCACCACTAACACTGTCACCACCATAACTACCACCACTAACACTGTCACCACCATAACTACCACCACTAACACTGTCACCACCATAACTACCACCACTAACACTGTCACCACCATAACTACCACCACTAACAAACCTGCCTGATTACCTCAAGGGCCAAATTGCCGAGTAATTACACTCCATCTCCGACTGCCTCATTAAGTCACCTTGGACTAATCACCTCATTAATTTGCGGGTACACTGAGCAGAGCGTCTTGGTAAAGTGATTTTTATTATCTGACTTGTGATCTTGACAATTGAGTGATATTATGGCAGTGCGTGGGATTGAACTTGCGTCTCTGAACGCCCACAGACACTCAAGTAACTTTTACTTGAGTTACTTGGTGTTGGACACTCGTGTATAAGTGCACAAGCGTTGTGCCAGCGTCACTACTGTACATTTTACAATGTAAATGAAATTTGTGTCTTTGGAAGTCTAAATGACTATATATATGGTATATGACGTCACTAGAAGGCGTTGCTTGCCGGATTATTAAGGCGTTGATAACGAAGGCATTCAGCCATCTTCACAATATTACCAGACACGGTTAATGTGAACCACTGCTATAAGTGGCAGTGGTCAACCGTCCCAGCTTTACTCTACAACATAAGCATCTCGTAGCTGGGATGTGGTTCATGGGTTCGAGTCCTGCTGTAGTGGCGGGACGGGCAGCTCTGGCTCATAACAGCTCTTCACACTCAATTTAATTACGATCATAAAAGCTTCGCCGGAAGCTTTGATCAGGCTTATAAAAGCTGAGATAGAGGCTTTGATGAGGGTAATAATGAGGCGGAGTGTTGCTTTGATACAAGTGATCGGGCTATTTCCAGCCGCCCTGTATGTGGGCTTACACCCTCACTACACCCTAGGTACACCCTCACTACACCCTCACTACACCCTCACTACACCCTACTGACACTCTCACTACACCCTCACTACACCTCGGTACACTCTCACTACACCCTCGGCACACTCTCATACACCTCGGTACACTCTCACTACACTCTCAGCACACACTCACTACACCCTCGGCACACTCTCACTACACCTCGGTACACTTCTCACTACACCCTTACTACACCCTCGGCACACACTCACTACACCCTCGTACACTCTCACTACACCTCACTACACCCTCGGCACACTCTCACTACACCCTCGGTACACTCTCACTACACCCTCGGTACACCCTCGGTACACCCTCACTACACCCTCGGCACACTCTCACTACACCCTCGGTACACTCTCACTACACCCTCACTACACCCTCGGTACACTCACTACACCTCACTACACCCTCGGTACACTCTCACTACACCCTCGGTACACACTCTCTACACCCTCACTACACCCTCGGCACACTCTCACTAACCCCTCGGTAACCTCTCACTACACCCTCGGTACACTCTCCACTACACCCTCGGTACNCACCACTAACACTGTCACCACCATAACTACCACCACTGGCAGTGTCACCACCATAACTACCACCACTGGCAGTGTCACCACCATAACTACCACCACTAACACTGTCACCACCATAACTACCACCACTAACAGTGTCACCACCATAACTACCACCACTGGCAGTGTCCCACCATAAAACTACCACCACTAACACTGTCACCACCATAACTACCACCACTGGCAGTGTCACCACCATAACTACCACCACTAACACTGTCACCACCATAACTACCACCACTAACACTGTCACCACCATAACTACCACCACTAACAGTGTCACCACCATAACTACCACCACTGGCAGTGTCACCACCATAACTACCACCACTGGCAGTGTCACCACCATAACTACCACCACTGGCAGTGTCACCACCATAACTACCACCACTAACACTGTCACCACCATAACTACCACCACTAACACTGTCACCACCATAACTACCACCACTGGCAGTGTCACCACCATAACTACCACCACTGGCAGTGTCACCACCATAACTACCACCACTGGCAGTGTCACCACCATAACTACCACCACTGGCAGTGTCACCACCATAACTACCACCACTAACACTGTCACCACCATAACTACCACCACTGGCAGTGTCACCACCATAACTACCACCACTGGCAGTGTCACCACCATAACTACCACCACTAACACTGTCACCACCATAACTACCACCACTAACACTGTCACCACCATAACTACCACCACTAACACTGTCACCACCATAACTACCACCACTGGCAGTGTCACCACCATAACTACCACCACTGGCAGTGTCACCACCATAACTACCACCACTAACACTGTCACCACCATAACTACCACCACTACCACTGTCACCACCATAACTACCACCACTGGCAGTATCACCACCATAACTACCACCACTAACACTGTCACCACCATAACTACCACCACTGGTAGTATCACCACCATAACTACCACCACTAACACTGTCACCACCATAACTACCACCACTGGCAGTGTCACCACCATAACTACCACCACTAACACTGTCACCACCATAACTACCACCACTACATGTCACCACCATAACTACCACCACTAACACCGTCACCACCATAACTACCACCACTAACACTGTCACCACCATAACTACCACCACTAACACTGTCACCACCATAACTACCACCACTAACACTGTCACCACCATAACTACCACCACTAACACTGTCACCACCATAACTACCACCACTGGCAGTGTCACCACCATAACTACCACCACTGGCAGTGTCACCACCATAACTACCACCACTAACACTGTCACCACCATAACTACCACCACTAACACTGTCACCACCATAACTACCACCACTGGCAGTGTCACCACCATAACTACCACCACTAACACTGTCACCACCATAACTACCACCACTGGCAGTGTCACCACCATAACTACCACCACTGGCACTGTCACCACCATAACTACCACCACTGGCAGTGTCACCACCATAACTACCACCACTAACACTGTCACCACCATAACTACCACCACTAACACTGTCACCACCATAACTACCACCACTGGCAGTGTCACCACCATAACTACCACCACTGGCAGTGTCACCACCATAACTACCACCACTAACACTGTCACCACCATAACTACCACCACTAACACTGTCACCACCATAACTACCACCACTAACACTGTCACCACCATAACTACCACCACTAACACTGTCACCACCATAACTACCACCACTGGCAGTGTCACCACCATAACTACCACCACTAACACTGTCACCACCATAACTACCACCACTGGCAGTGTCACCACCATAACTACCACCACTGGCAGTGTCACCACCATAACTACCACCACTAACACTGTCACCACCATAACTACCACCACTAACACTGTCACCACCATAACTACCACCACTAACACTGTCACCACCATAACTACCACCACTGGCAGTGTCACCACCATAACTACCACCACTGGCAGTGTCACCACCATAACTACCACCACTGGCAGTGTCACCACCATAACTACCACCACTGGCAGTGTCACCACCATAACTACCACCACTGGCAGTGTCACCACCATAACTACCACCACTGGCAGTGTCACCACCATAACTACCACCACTGGCAGTGTCACCACCATAACTACCACCACTGGCAGTGTCACCACCATAACTACCACCACTAACACTGTCACCACCATAACTACCACCACTGGTAGTGTCACCACCATAACTACCACCACTGGCAGTGTCACCACCATAACTACCACCACTAACACTGTCACCACCATAACTACCACCACTGGTAGTGTCACCACCATAACTACCACCACTAACACTGTCACCACCATAACTACCACCACTAACACTGTCACCACCATAACTACCACCACTAGTGTCACCACCATAACTACCACCACTGGCAGTGTCACCACCATAACTACCACCACTGGCAGTGTCACCACCATAACTACCACCACTGGCAGTGTCACCACCATAACTACCACCACTAACACTGTCACCACCATAACTACCACCACTGGCAGTGTCACCACCATAACTACCACCACTGGTAGTGTCACCACCATAACTACCACCACTAACACTGTCACCACCATAACTACCACCACTGGCAGTGTCACCACCATAACTACCACCACTGGCAGTGTCACCACCATAACTACCACCACTGACAGTGTCACCACCATAACTACCACCACTAACACTGTCACCACCATAACTACCACCACTAACACTGTCACCACCATAACTACCACCACTGGAGTGTCACCACCATAACTACCACCACTAACACTGTCACCACCATAACTACCACCACTAACACTGTCACCACCATAACTACCACCACTGGCAGTGTCACCACCATAACTACCACCACTAACACTGTCACCACCATAACTACCACCACTAACACTGTCACCACCATAACTACCACCACTAACACTGTCACCACCATAACTACCACCACTAACACTGTCACCACCATAACTACCACCACTAACACTGTCACCACCATAACTACCACCACTAACACTGTCACCACCATAACTACCACCACTAACACTGTCACCACCATAACTACCACCACTAACACTGTCACCACCATAACTACCACCACTAACACTGTCACCACCATAACTACCACCACTACACTGTCACCACCATAACTACCACCACTAACACTGTCACCACCATAACTACCACCACTAACACTGTCACCACCATAACTACCACCACTAACACTGTCACCACCATAACTACCACCACTAACACTGTCACCACCATAACTACCACCACTAACAAACCTGCCTGATTACCTCAAGGGCCAAATTGCCGAGTAATTACACTCCATCTCCGACTGCCTCATTAAGTCACACTTGGACTAATCACCTCATTAATTGCGGTACACTGAGCAGAGCGTCTTGGTAAAGTGATGTTTTATCTGACTTGTGATCTCTGACAATGAGTGGATAT
>WNGS01002256.1:31426-46424 GCA_020271785.1 Procambarus virginalis
GTGCAAGGTGGTCAGGTACCTTGGTCACGTGATAGGGGGAGGTTTCACCAGCCCCTGCTGAGAAGATCACCAAGATCAGTAAGCCGCTCCACCCGCCACCAAGACTCAGGATAGTCATTCCTGGGACTTGCAGGGTACTACAGAACTTTCATTCCCAATTTCACGTCTATAGCAACTCCGCTAACTAATCTCACCAAGAAGAATGCACCTGTTAGAGTACGTTGGACAGAAATGGAGAACTCAGCATTCTCGACGCTCAAGAAGAAGCTGACTGAAGCACCCATCCTTAGACTACCAGATTCTACCATGGAGTACATCCTTCGGACAGATGCCTCAAATACAGGTATTGGTGCTGTACTCATGCAAGAATACGATGGTGAAATCTGGCCAGTTGCGTACTCCAGTCGTAAACTGAGCAATGCTGAGCAGAAGTACTCCACTGAAGAAAAGGAACTCCTTGCTGCTGTCGTGGGAGTAAGGAAATTCTACCAGTATCTCTATGGTAAGCGTTTCACGTTTCAAGTAGATCACCAACCCCTCAGCCACATCGGTACGCTTAAAAACGCCAACCCTAGAATAATGCGCTGGGTGTTGTTCCTTCAACAGTTCACATTCCGCGTGGTTTACATAAAGGGAGCCGACAACGTATGTGCTGACTGGTTGAGTAGGTCGGGGGTGATTAACGAGACGTCGATCGAGGGAGACATGAGCGAGGAAACGCAACGCGCATCACCGGACACTGGTTCCCAGTGTGTCTCTGATGTTTCAGGCATGACACAGGTGGAGAGAAGCAGTGGACAGACAAGCGCCACTCAGGGTTTCGAGGCGTTGAGCCGACCCAGACCTGGGGGTACGTCCGACCACAGTGCCTGCTCAAGACCTGAACAGATGACTGAAGAAATTCCTCACTTACCAGAAGGGAATAGTCTAGACGAGGCCCCGCCTTGCCTAGAAGTATAGAAAACGGGGTCCGCTGGACCCGGCTGCGCTAAGTGCACTCAGTTTGTGCACATGTTGTCAGCGGTGTGAGTTGGAACGAGCGCCACGCTGTGGAGCTCGATCTTTGTTGGGGGGTGATGTGGGAGTATGTCTCCCAAGATCCTCCCACAGCTGACTTGAATGGCTCATTGCAGTGCACAGATCTTCGTGCACAAAGCCTATTTCCCTTAATCCTGGATAGTTTTCTGGCATGTTGGGTATCTCCAGAATGCCCACTTAACCAGGAACACTTTTATGATACGTAGGCCGCCTTATGTCCAGGCAGGAAGTAGATACAGGAAGTTAAGCATACTGTCCACCAAGGGTTAGTGAGTACATGGCTGGTGCCCGCGTGAGAGACACAGGGGAAGGCGCCAGCAGCGTCTGACCTCTGGGGTCAACCGGCGCAATGTTGAATAACAGCTATGACGTGTTCATGACGTCACTCCTGCTACTGCTCATCGAACGAGCTAATATGATTGGTTCCCGCTCATTTGCTGCAATGCTATTGGTCAAATTGTAACTCCTTCTGTGTTGTGTGCCACAAGATGCCCGGCACCCTTGCAAACTCATTCACGTGAGAGAGACCATACCCAGAGGACGTGTTCTGTTCTACCGGCCAATAGACTGATCACCGTCTATCCCTCACCGTCAAGTTAACTCAGCGTCTTTGCGATATACCACACACTCGCCAGAATCACGAGTGGGAATATATTGTTTAGAAGCCTAAAGTGACAAATCTCCAGAGCGAAACAGACTGGTATCATGTAACCCCTGGTGACAAAGATCATCGTGAGTGACTTAGAGTGAACTAAGGCAGTGCCGCCGCCTAAGTAACCTGTGTGTGTGACCTTACCATAAGTGTACCTGCATGGTGTACCACAGCAGCCGCCAGCCGCCACTCATCCTGAGCGTGTACCTCAGTACCTCGAGCGCCGCCGCTAGCTGTCGCCAGCCGCCGCCGCCCTCACTCCTACGTGACGTCACCACCTTCACGCACCGCCAGTGCCAGTGTGTGTGCGTGTGTCTGTCTGTTAAGCATACAGCACGCCCTACTCACGAAATCATCTCAAGATACTGCGAGTACCCTCCGTGTCTACGAGCGAAACCAGCTATCAGGCCACCTACGAGTGCTTGTATAAACGAGTCTGAGTGAGTGCGTAAGGAAAGGTACCTTATCTGTGAGTACAAGATCTTGTCATTGTTTATTGTGTCTGTGTTGATCTGAGGGATCAACCACAGTTCTCACCTTCTTATACCTGTCGCAGGTTATAGGTGAATCGACGGTGTATGCGTGTTTTTCTGTGTGGTATCACTGCATTTCACTCGTCTGTGAATGTGAGCTTCACATACACCACACATTTAGTATTGTGTGATTATTATTGTGTTATTGCATATCATCATTACCGAGTATCCGGTTGGAACTCTTGTGATCCCTTTGCATACCGGCAGTTAGGTTGCCGTGTTAGTGATTGGCTGTCAACTGTGTTAAGTTAGGTGTTTCTCCACGAGTGGATACGAGTCGATTAGCCAGACGGCAAGAGTCTCGCTAATACAACCATAGCTTTGCTGACGCCAATCGAAAGTAAATCAAGCACCCTGTGTATTAGTGGTTAAGTTAGTAAATAAACTACTGTTAAGCTTTATGCGGTGTTTCCGTTGAACCACTTCTGAATACTGTCAATATTACTCAAGCCTTCAGCTCTAAGTGTCTTCAACACCGAGTTGCCTGTAAGTCACTAAACTATAAATTTGATGAGGACCCTATGAGTCCCTTAAAGTGTTACATCATTGAGGAGATTCCAACGACCAACGTGGAGCAGGACCAGGTGAGGCTAGTCTGAGAAGAGACCCACAAGGACTCTAACTCGACCTTGCTCCCAGGCCCTGTACGGTTGCTCTCGTATTTTCTATTTTGCTAATTCCGACAGCTTCGTGAAGCGTCTGCCACATGTACATTGGTGACGTACGCATTGCAGTCGTGACAGCAAAAAAAAGAAAAACCCCCACATATAATTAGTAAGAAAATTAATAACCCCTATCCTTGTTATGTCCTCATTTAATATTCAATTTATATTCGTGACAGTCCAGTGAGGAGTCATACTGGACTGTAACAGTGTTAAGCTGGGGTATTGAGTGAAGAGAGTACAGAGAATTATTACAATTGAAAGGTTCAGGGTGATTACAATAGAGGCCGCGGTAATTACAATATAGAGGTAGCGGTCGTTACAACTGTATCAAAGCCATCGGGAGAGCCACTTAAAGCTTCATGTAGTTTGGGCATTTGAACTAATTATTGATCAAGTCTAATATTGTTACTCAAGGACAAACGAGTCATCAGCTTGGTCATTAACATTTTTACAGTGCTAAATATTGTTTTTTATTGTTAATTTTGACAAAGTAAATTTCGGCCTACATATAAAAGGCTATTATTTCTAATTATTTTAGTGAATGGGGGTTCAAGCAGAAGAATTATTATTTCATTAACGCAGAGGTAAAAGTAATTACTTAAGCAGAATGTAAAATCAACATGTGATTAGCTGGTAAAGAGCAACAGAAAGGTGGAGCATCGTAGTGATCTCCAACACCATCTTCTTGTTCTTGATATTTACGTGAGATTGAGGAAGCTTGACTAATGAACAAACCACATATTAGAAAATTAAGCAATGATGACGTTTCGGTCCGCTCTGGACAATTATCCCTTCAGATTTATTTTAATGCATGTTGGTAAACATATCCTTACCTTGAAAATTACTCCTCACATCAACTAGGTATTTCTCCCCAAGCATTCAGAAGTAACAAAGCAATCCAAAGAATGCGGAGAATAGGATAGCAGAACGCTCAAAGGTTCAAAATGAACATACTAAAGTGAATCAAGTTATTACTCATTTGGTTAATTAATATATTTCAGTATTATATGTATTTCTCAACATCGTATGAGTGCTTCAAGAATAGACGTTTTGTCTAGTGCAGTTTTCTTGACATTGAAGTGCTTGCTAAACCCAGCCTCAGGGGCTATGAGGCGCTAAACAAGTGCACTAACCAAGGAATCTAAACACCGAGTTTCTCGGTAAATATACATCGAAATTTGCTTCTGTCTTAGTTAAAGGCTAAAGTGTTCTTGCTGGCTGGTCAGTAAGCTATAGTTGTGGCTTTAATAACCGTCCAGAGGCTGTCAATCCTTGAGCCAAACCGCGAACAAAAATATATATATAACCTCTTTGACAGCCGTCAGAAAAACTTAAGGCGTCAAGTATCAACTTAGTTGTGAGGTAATACAACTTAATGAGAGAGAGATACATAATGGTGACGCGGGTGTAGAGTAAAACACAGGTAGTCAGCTGGGAGACCCCCGGCTGGGTAGTTGGGAATCATGAAGGAACTACTGTCATAGAAACATGCTTTACTGACACCCATTTCGAGTTCTTTTTAAGTCAGATCGATGTTATATGATCTGTGTTTGGAGTGATTTTGAAGCAGGATATTACACAATCTGTTGATGTAGAATTTTGAAGCTGTGCAGATATCTGCAATGTTATGGTATGACTACAGATTAGTTCTACTTCATATTGTATCGTTATACTTATTTTGTGATATAGTAGTAGTAGTAGGCATCCATCAGTCTCAGGAGACTATGGAGTTGCGCTCTGGTTGTCGGTCTGGAGTGGCCTCACCAGGGCGCACAGCCAGGGTAGGTTGATTCGGGGGAGAAGCTGTTACCCAGGCAGCAGGTCTTCCTCTCCACGGCGCTGAAAGTCTCCAATGGAAAGGCATACGCCAATACGATTGGTTCCAGCGCCGTCGCAGGAACTGTGAGTTCCGGGGTTGACCTCGAAGGTGGTGAAGAAGGGCACAGGGACCTCCAACCCGGAGACCGCCGTGGTTGGGGCCGGAGAAGAACGACCCCAGCCTCCTGAAGCAGAGCCTGGGCCGCACGGCCCTCGGGAGGTGGACGTCCCGGTCCCGCACCTACGGGTTCCAGACAAGGATCGTCACAGCCCCTTTTCACCCGAGGCCGCCCTCCTTCAAGACCAAGTAGAAGGAAGAGTGATAATTATTAAATACAACAATTATTATTATGATAATAATATAATATTATAATAATAATTGTAAATATTTAATAATTATCACTCTTCCTTCTACTTCTTCCTTCAATATATACATATATTGTGTCAATCTGTCTTACTGCTCTAATGTTGAACCTCATTTTGAGTTTACAATATAGCACCTTTCAAATTGTTAGCAAAATGTGATTTACTTTATGCCTAAAATGTAAGTTAGATATAGATCACTATTCATCTGTTAAGTCCAGCCAGTTACGAATTAACTTTCTGATTTTGACAAGGACAGTGTCTACTTGCTATGCTGTTATTGTGACAATTATATTGTTATTGAACTTTACTGTTCGTGTAAACTTTCCCAATTATAAATGTACAGCCATTTATAAATAGTTTTTGATTGATTACACTAGCCCAATTATACAGTTATTGACAGCGTTGTGTTCTGGTATTCAATACTATACACAAAGAGCATTCTGTGTACTGAAGAGAAAAGGCAAGTGGGAGTTAATACGTAATTGCTCATGCAATAACAGCCAATTTTCTCTTAATGGTTTCAGGTGGGTAACTTGCGTAAAGTTTATGAGGCTTGGTAATGTGTCACTGACGCTACAGAACCAAACATGGGGATTATATTTTTATTAGTTGCTTACTGGCTGCTGCGTTTGTGCACGTTGAGGATGTTCTCGTCTAGTTGTGCTTGCAGGAGTTGAGCTTCGGCTCTTTGGTCCCGCCTCTTAACTGTCAATCAACTGGTGTACAGATCCCTGTATCTACCGGCCTCTATCATATCTACATTTGAAACTGTGTACGGAGTCTGCCTAATGCATTCCATTTGTTAACTGCTCTGAAAAAAATAATTGACACCCACACTGAGAGCTCATACCTCTCAGTTCTGGGACTAGTCTGGTGGCATACCTTGAATCTTCTCTAACTTTGTCTTGTTCTTAACTAGGTATGGACTCCATGCTGGAGCTGCATACTCTAGTATTGGTCTGACATAAGTAGTATACAACATCCTGAACGATTCCCTACACAATTTTCTAACGACAGAGCCCCGGGGGACTGCGCTGGTGACATCTCGCCACTTTGATATCTTACCCCTTACAGTTACTCGCTGTTTCCTATTGCTTAGATACTCCCTTATCCACTGGAGCACCTTACATTTTACTCCTGCCTGTTACTCCAACTTTCATAACAGTTTTTTATTGGGTACCGTGTCAAAAGCTTTCTGACAGTCCAAAAAAATGCAGTCTGCCCACCCGTCTCTTTCTTGCCTAATTTTGTTGTTTGGTCATAGAATTCTATTAGGCCTGTGAGACACGATTTACCATCTCTGAACCCATGCTGGTGGTGTGTTACAAAGCTATTTCCCTCCAGATACTCTACAAGCCTTTTCCTCACGATCTTCTCCATCACCTTGCATGGTATACAAGTTAGGGAAACTAGCCTGTAGTTCAGTGCCTTTAGCCTGTCACCTTTTTGTATATTGGGACTACATTAGCTGTCTTCCAGCTTTCTGGTAGGTCTCCTATTTCCAGTTACCTGTTATACACCATAGAGAGTGGCACACTTGAGAGCTCACTTGCTTTATTGATAATCCCATCGATGTTTGAGTACATTACCTTGACGCTCACTTTCCTATATCCATTTTCGCCCTCTTCCCTACAAGTGTAGGAAGTTGATCCATGGGCATTTCTACTTGGGTAGGCTCCTCCTCCTGTAGGGAAGTTGCCAAGGGTTCAGGAGGAGGTGGGAAGGGGAATAAAGGGCTAAAGTCTTGCCCAGGCTTACTTGGGACAGGAAGACGTCCTGAGGGCGGGCGAGCAATGAGTGCTTGGGGTTGGGAGGCAGGGATTGCTTGGGGTGAGGGCACGCCCTCCTGTGGTGTAGTTAACGTGGGTTTGGGGGAAGGAGGGGTGGCGGATGGAGGGCCTAGGTTTTGCCTGGGCCTGCTTGTGGCGGGAAGTAGACCAGGGGATGGGACGGTAGGGGATACTCGGGATAAGGGGGGGGGGAGGATTTGGATGATATGGTGGTCATTGTGTAGGAGCAAGGAGATATTTGAGCTGGGGTGGAGGGGGGGGGCCCAATGGGGTGTTGGGCTTAGGTGTTGCATTCCCTTCTAGGGTTCCTGAATTGCTGGGGTGGGGTTCCCCCACTCCCCTCCAGGAGTACTACAATGGATGCTGATTCCTGGCTCCCTTCCCTCTCCCTGCGCCTTTTCCTTTCATCTGCTGCCCTTATTATCTCGTCCCTGGTTATGTCCCTCTGAAGGTATACCTCTCTGTAATTCATTGCATTTTTCAGTTTGCTCATATTTACTAGTATGTCCTCTTTGGTGCCCTAGTTCCTGAATACTACCTTGATCAATTGCTTTTTGTCTCTGTTGTACTGGCCAATCCGGAAAAACTGCTCTATGTCTCGTTCAGCCTCTTCCATTCCTTTCTCCTTTAGTAACCCTGACACTGCTGCTTTATCCTTAGTCCTCCTCTCTTCCCTTGTGGTCCCTTCTTGTTCCTTAACACCTATCACTACAGCTCTTTTCCTTTCCATTAGCTGGCTTGTGCATCTAGCTGCCTCCTGTGAGGTTACTGCTTTCATTATAACTTCCTTGACTGTGGACATGGCATCTGAGTTCTTCAGTATTTCAGCAAAGGTGGCACCCATTGTGGGGGTTCCTGCCATTGTTACAACCCCCGCTTACCTGGACCAGAGTCTGAGGACGGCCTGTTTTTAGTTTTTTTAATCTCCTCTTGTGCTGCACTTAGTTCCAGCTGCAGTTTACTTATAGTTTCCTTCATGGCCTTCAATCCTCCCTGAGTTCCCTTCATGCCTGGGCAATAAATTCCGTGTATGGGTCTTCCTGTTCCTCTCCACCAACTTTGGTTTGATTTCTTACCATCCTGCTAAACCTGTGTGTGTGGGGGGGGGAGGTGGGAGAGAGAGAGGGGAAGAAGGAACGAAGGGAGGGAGGGGGATGGAAGGGGGTGAGTGAGGTAGAGAAGTTAGAGGGGAGAGATAAGGAGGAAGTGTGTGTGTGTGGGGGAGAGAGAGAGAGAGAGAGAGAAGGGGTGTTCTGGAGAGTGTGAGGGGGTGGAGAGGGGGGTTTTGGTGGTCATTTGGGCCCTTGACCCATATGTTATCAATACTACCACCCAGGAGGAGCTAGGTTGTGTGTGTACTCACCTATTTGTACTCACCTATCTGTGTCTGCAAGATCGAACTTTGACTCTTGGATCCCGCCTTTCGAGCATCGGAAGTTTACAGCAATGACTCCGGTCCTATTTCCCTATCATACCTAGTTATAAAATTATGAATAGTATTTGCTTCCACAACCTGTTCCTTAAGTGCATTCAATTTTTCCACTACTCTCACGCTAAAAGAAAACTTCCTAACATCTCTGTGACTCATCTGAGTTTCCAGCTTCCACCCATGTCCCCTCGTTCTGTTATTATTACGTGTGAACATTTTGTCTCTCTCCACTCTGTCAATCCCCCTGAGAATTTTATACTTTCCTATCATGCCCCCCCCCCTCTCCCTTCTTTTTTCTAGTGTCGTAAGGTTCAGTTCCTTCAGGCGCTCTTCATACCCCATCCCTCGTAACTCTGGGACAAGTCTCGTTGCAACCTCTGAACTTTTTCCAGTTTCCTTATATGCTTCTTCAGATGGGGACTCCATGACGAGGCGGCATACTCTAAGACTGGCCTCACGTAGGCAGCGTAAAGCGCCCTAAATGACTCCTTACTTACGTTTCTGAATGATGTTCTAACTTTTGCCAGTGTAGAGTACGCTGCTGCCGTTATCCTATTTATACGATAGATTAAGAGATAGATTAGGTGTTACGTCCAATCCCGGGTCTCTTTCTCGCATCGTCACAGGTAGGTAGTGCCCCTTCATTGTGTACTGTTCCTTTGGTCTCCTATCTCCTAGTCCCATTTCCATAACTTTACATTTGCTCGTGTTGAACTCCAGTAGCCATTTCTCTGACCATCTCTGCAACCTGTTCAGGTCTTCTTGGAGGATCCTGCAATCCTCATCTGTCACAACTCTTCTCATCAACTTTGCATCATCTGCGAACATCGACATGTAGGACTCTACTCCTGTAAACATGTCGTTAACATATATTAGAAATAGAATTGGTCCCAGCACCGATTGAGGTACTCCACTCGTTACTGTTCGCCAGTCCGACTTCTCGCCCCTTACAGTAACTCTCTGGCTCCTTCCTGTTAGGTAGTTCCTTATCCATGTTAGGACCTTTCCTCCCACCCCCGCCTGCCTCTCTGAGTTTGAACAGCAGTCTCATGTGTGGTACTGTATCAATGGCTTTTTGGCAGTCCAGAAATATGCAGTCTGCCCAACCATCTCTGTCCTGTCTTATCCTCGCTGTTTTATTATAGAATTCCTGAAGGATAGTTAGGCACGATTTCCCTTTCCAGAACCCATGTTGATGTTTGTTCACAAACCTAACGTTCTCCAGGTGTGCAACCAGTCGTAGCCTAATTATTCTTTCCAGTATTTTACAGGGGATGATTGTCAGTGATACAGGTCTATAGTTAAGTGCCTCCTCCCTATCACCTTTCTTGAAAATCGGTTCGACATTTGCCTTCTTCCAGCAACTGGGCAATTCTCCCGACATAAGTGACTCATTAAAGATCATTGCCAGAGACACGCTGAGGGCCTGAGCTGCTTCTTTTAGTGTCCACAGTGATACTTTGTCTGGTCCTACTGCTTTATTTGCATCCAGTGTTGTCAACTGTTTCGATACCTCCTCTGCTGTCACCTCTATATCTGATAGTCTTTCATCTAGGGTAATCTCTTCTAACAATGGGAGCTGCTCAGGCTCGGTTGTGAACACTCCATGGAAGCTGACATTCAGTGCACCGCAGATTTCCTTGTTACTTTTAGTATATGCCCCCTCTGTTTTCCTTAGTCTTGTCACTTGGTCGTTCACCGACATTTTTCTTCTTATATGGCTGTGTAGTAATTTAGGTTGATTTTTCGCTTTGATCTCAATATCGTTCTCATAGTTCCTTTCCGGTGTTCGTCTTATGTTAATGTAACTGTTCCTAGCTCTGTTGCATCTGATCCTGTTGTCCTCTGTCCTCTGTCGTCTGTACTTCCTCCATTCCCGCTTGCTGCCCATTTTTGCTTCCTGGCACTATCTATTAAATCATGAGTTATTATATTCCCTCTTATTTTTTCCCTTTACTGTTGGTATGAATCTTTCTTCGGCCTCCTGGCATTTCCGAATGACCAGGTCCATCATATCTTGGACTGTTTTTCCTCTAATTTCTTCCTCTCACTGCACTTTTCCCAGATAGTCCCTTATTCTCCTGTAGTCCCCTTTCCTGTAGTCAACTCTCCTTTCCCAGATCTCTTGTCCCATGGTCACAAGTTTGAATTCCATCATGTAGTCAAAGACTAGGACACAATGGTCGCTGGCCCCTAGAGGTATTTCCTGCTCCAAATTCTCGATGTCTTCTACGTTCTAGGTGAAAATCAGGTCTAATAGGCTCGGTGCATCTCCTCCTCTTTGCCTTGTGTCTTCGTTTACATGTTGTGTTAGGAAATTCCTGTCTATAACATCTACTAACTTTGCTCCCCACGTTTCGTCCCCTCCATGGGAATTCCTTGATTCCCAATTTATCTTTCCATGATTTAGGTCCCCCATGATCAGCAGCTTTGCTCTCATTCTGTGAGCTAATGTTGCTGCCTTCTGCAGTTCATCTATGCATGCCTTCTTGTTGTCATCATACTCCTGCCTGGGTCTTCTACTGTTTGGCTAGGGATTGTAGATTACCAAGATCACAATCTTCCTCCAATCTGCTGTCAGAGTTCCATGTATGAAGCTTGTGCTCTCATTAGTAACTCGATTTCCCAGGTCTTCAAACTTCCATTTCCTCCTTATAAGGAGTGCCACTCCCCCAACCTGTCTCTGTGTCCTCTCTTTTCTAATCACCTGGTAGCCCTCTGGAAAGATTGCATCCAAGATCATGTCATTTATTTTAGTTTCCACAATTACAACTATGTCAGGATCTGCCTCACTCATTCCTTCTTTTATCTCTTCTGCTTAATTAGATACCCCATCAGCATTGGTGTACCAACCCTTGAGATTCTTCATGGAAACTCTTGTACCAGAGTTCGCCCTTTCTCTTGGGGTCTGGGGGGATCTGGGGGGTGTCTGGGGGGGGGTGAATGGGGGCTGGGGGATCCGGGGGGTGTCTGGGGAGTAAATGGGGTCTGGAGTGGTGTTTGGGGGGCGAATGGGGGCTGGGCATCTAGGAAGGTAGGTAGGAAGGTCTGGGGTAGGGCGCCTGGGTAGATAGGTCTGGAGTAGGAAGGGCATACTGGGTGTGAAGATTAGGGAGGGTCTGAGAGGCATAGAGGGGTTGAGAGGTAGTGTAAGGTTGAGAGTCAGACAGAGGTTGAGACGGTGGGGGGGGGGGAGAAGGATAGAGGGGAGTGGGGGGAAGAGTGGCAGATGGAACATGGATAGTGATAGTGGGAGGGAGTTTGTATTAGTCAGGGGGAACTCAGGGTAGGTGTGGGCATTGGGGCAGAAGGGGGGAAAAGGGAAATGGAAGAAGAGGTGGGGGGGGGTCCGCCCGTCCCCCACGGGGTCCATATGCCCCCCTCGCATGGGGGCACATGTGTGTGTGTTTAAGGGGAGGGTAGAAGGGTCAGTCCCATCTCGGTGTCAAGTTCCTACTTTTCTGAGCCACATGGAACCAAGTTTGATTTTAACCTCTATACTCTGCTTTTACAGACTATGTTATAATCTAAATTAGTAATTATTTTTTTTTAGATATATACAAGAGTTATCCTCCCCGGCCAGGATACGAACCCATGACAACGCGCTCTCGGAACGCCAGGCAAGTGTCTTACCACTACACCACGGAGACTGGTTAAGTTCAATTCTGGTTCAAAGTTCTAGGACTGGTTAAAATTAAATTCAATCTGTACACCTTATTGATGACCTAGAGAGAGGGGGTACTCACCGCCACCACCCTAGCCAAGTACAACTTAGGTGAGTATATATATCGGGGTTCGGTCGACAGCTCACAGCGTTGTCCTTCCCATGTGGTCCACTGCTGCTCCCACGCTGGTGGCACTGTGCTGTCAAGACTCGTTCATCTGTATGTCTTCTTTTCTAACGTTCTAAGAATTCACTATGGTAGTGTCACTGCGTAGCTGTACTCTGCCTGGGACCAAGACTATGTTTTGGCTCTTTGATGCTTAGATATCCCGAGTGTCTGTGGTAACTCCCGGACCACCGGGTCCACCCTTGTTTCTCCCTCCACGACACCGTGGAGGGAGACACGAGGCACACACACACACACCTTCCGTGTGTGTGTGTGTGTGTGTTGTGCGTGTGTGTGTGTGTGTGTTGTGTGTGTGTTGTTGTGTGTGGTGTGTGTGTGTGTGGTGTGTGTGTTGTGTGTACTCACCTAGTTGTACTCACCTAGTTGTGCTTGCGGGGGTTGAGCTCTGGCTCTTTGGTCCCGCCTCTCAACCGTCAATCAACAGGTGTACAGTTTCCTGAGCCTAATGGGCTCTATCATATCTACATTTGAAACTGTGTATGGAGTCAGCCTCCACCACATCGCTTCCTAATGCATTCCATTTGTCAACCACTCTGACACTAAAAAAGTTCTTTCTAATATCTCTGTGGCTCATTTGGGCACTCAGCTTCCACCTGTGTCCCCTAGTGCGTGTGCCCCTTGTGTTAAACAGCCTGTCTTTATCAACCCTGTCGATTCCCCTGAGAATCTTGAATGTGGTGATCATGTCCCCCCTAACTCTTCTGTCTTCCAACGAAGTGAGGTTTAATTCCTGCAGTCGCTCCTCGTAGCTCATACCTCTCAGCTCGGGTACTAGTCTGGTGGCAAACCTTTGAACCTTTTCCAGTTTAGTCTTATGCTTGACTAGATAGGGACTCCATGCTGGAGCCGCATACTCCAGGATTGGTCTGACATATGTGGTATATAATGTTCTGAAAGATTCCTTACACAAGTTTCTAAAGGCCGTTCTTATGTTAGCCAACCTGGCATATGCTGCTGATGTTATCCTCTTGATATGAGCTTCAGGGGACAGGTCTGGCGTGATATCAACCCCCAGGTCTTTCTCTCTCTCTGACTCTTGAAGTATTTCATCTCCCAAATGATACCTTGTATCTGGTCTCCTGCTTCCTACCCCTATCTTCATTACATTACATTTGCTTGGGTTAAACTCTAACAGCCATTTGTTCGACCATTCCTGCAGCTTGTCCAGGTCTTCTTGAAGTCTCAAGCTGTCCTCCTCTGTCTTAATCCTTCTCATAATTTTGGCGTCGTCAGCAAACATTGAGAGGAATGAGTCTATACCCTCTGGGAGATCATTTACGTATATCAGAAACAGGATAGGTCCAAGTACAGAGCCCTGTGGGACTCCACTGGTGACTTCACGCCAGTCTGAGGTCTCACCCCTCACTGTAACTCTCTGTTTCCTATTGCTTAGGTACTCCCTTATCCACTGGAGCGCCCTACCTGTTACTCCTGCCTGTTTCTCCAGCTTATGCATCAACCTTTTATGGGGTACTGTGTCAAAGGCTTTCCGACAGTCCAAAAAAATGCAGTCCGCCCACCCTTCTCTTTCTTGCTTAATTCTTGTCACCTGATCGTAGAATTCTATCAAGCCTGTAAGGCAAGATTTACCCTCCCTGAACCCATGTTGATGGGTTGTCACGAAGTCTCTTCTCTCCAGATGTGTTACTAGGTTTTTTCTCACAATCTTCTCCATCACCTTGCATGGTATACAAGTTAAGGACACTGGCCTGTAGTTCAGTGCCTCTTGTCTGTCACCCTTTTTGTATATTGGTACTACATTAGCAGTCTTCCATATTTCTGGTAGGTCCCCCGTTTCCAGTGACTTACTATACACTATGGAGAGTGGTAAGCAAAGTGCTCCTGCACACTCTTTCAATACCCATGGCGAGATTCCATCCGGCCCAACAGCTTTTCTCACATCCAGCTCCAATAGGTGCTTTTTGACCTCATCTCTTGTAATTTCGAACCTATCCAAGGTCACCTGGTTTGCTGCCACCTCTCCCAGCGCCGTGATATCTCCCTGTTCTATTGTAAAGACCTCCTGGAACCTTTTGTTGAGTTCTTCACACCTCTTTGTCATTCTCTGTGTACCTGTCCTCGCCCACCCTAAGTTTAATCACCTGTTCCTTCACTGTTGTCTTCCTCCTGATGTGACTGTGTAGTAGCTTTGGTTCAGTCTTGGCTTTGTTAGCTATATCATTTTCATACCTTTTCTCAGCTGCTCTTCTCACACTGACATACTCGTTCCTGGTTCTCTGGTATCTCTCTCTACTTTCTGGTGTTCTGTTATTACGAAAGTTCCTCCATGCCCTTTTGTTCAGCTCCTTTGCTTTCATACATTCCCTATTAAACCACGGATTCTTCCTTTGCTTCTCTGTTTTTTCCTGTTGGGCTGGGACAAACCTGCTTACAGCCTCCTGACATTTTGGGTGACATAGTCCATCATGTCTTGTACGGACTTGGTTCCGAGTTCTGTGTCCCAATGTATATCCCATAGGAATTTATTCATCTCCTCATAGTTTCCCTTTCTGTACGCCAGCCTTTGGTTCCCAGTTCTTTTTTGGGGGTGATAATTCCTAGCTCAACCAGGTACTCAAAGCTCAATACACTATGATCACTCATTCCCAAGGGGGCTTCCAACTTAACTTCCCTTATATCCGACTCATTTAGGGTAAATATCAAATCCAGCAAGGCTGGTTCATCCCCTCCTCTCATTCTTGTCGGTCCCTTGACGTGTTGACTTAGAAAGTTTCTTGTTGCCACATCCAGCAGCTTAGCTCTCCACGTGTCTGGGCCTCCGTGTGGGTCTCTGTTCCCCCAATCTATCTTCCCATGGTTGAAGTCTCCCATGATTAGAAGTCTGGATCCGTTCCC
>WNGS01002256.1:78633-98727 GCA_020271785.1 Procambarus virginalis
TAAAAATAAGGTGTGAAGGAGAGTATGTTATGTACCTTCTTGATGATACAGTAGACTTCGTGACTGTCAAGCTGGAGGACGCTGGAATTGGCCAGCTCACTGAGGTGCTCCATGCTCAGCACGTTCTGGTACACTTTGTAGGTCAGGGACGACCACTCGTCCTTCGTGTACTTCACCCTGCACCAGGAGCACCATGGGTGTCAGTTCTCTATTCCAGACACAATAGGGGCGAACTGTTTATACCTTACTCTACAGTATAGACAATATGGGACAAGTGTTCAGACGAGGGATCACAATAACGTGGCTGAAGATGTGATGGCCAACCTTCTACCTTTCTTCATCTTCAGAGTTGTGGGTTGGTCATCATGGGACAAATGTTGTTGATTTTACGTTATTGGGGGTTGCAATTGTGTACAATATTGCATGCAAATGCTTCCACTTCACCAAGCAAAACGTGAGCAAGGCTTCCAAGATCGAGCGAGCACTCTACTGGATAATGGAATTGGACTGTGGGGAGATCCTTACTAGTCAGTTTCGACTGAGTCTCGAATCATGTTGGTCATGAAATCCCCCAAAACTAGGGAATGCAATATAAGGCCCCTCCCTATGGGAGGAGGCTCCTCCTCTTCTATATCACTTGTTCATATTGAGAAGGGCTTAAATAGTATGGAGCATAGAGCAAGTCAGTACGGACACTACTTCAAGTAAGTTAACATGGCAATGTTCAGAGATGGATCAATGTAAACACCAAACTTACAAATCTTTGCGTTTATTCAAACAACTTAATCGCAAATACATGAAGAGCAACTTTACTCTACTGATTGGTGTTACCCACAGCTAGGATTGCATCAGAGAGACTCTTGGTTTTAAGACAGGATTGTCGACACCCATCAACAATCCTGTCTTAACACTTGTTAACAGCCAATCACAAAGACTCGGTTTATCCTAACACTACCTGGTGCAAGGATACTAATGCGTGTTCCGTAGGATACATTGGGGCAACTTAATGGCATGTGCGAAAAATTATGTAAAAATGACATGCACATATAAGCTGACATGTGTAGTGAGTGTTTCAACATACACACTCACCCTTCACGGTTGCGTGGCGTGATATTACATAGAGTACCACTGGAACACCGTCAATAATTAATGCTTGATCTCGACCTGTTTCAGGTGATAAATGAGGCGAACGGGAATTTGTGAATTAGATTATAGTACTTTCATTAAAGGTAGCGACTTTCATAGCCCATTTACACCACATACACACTAAGCTAACAGGTTACAATGATTCTTAGAGTTGGCACGTATACTTGGCTGGCAACTTGGCACGGGTTTGAGAGTTGAGCCACCGTGGCGTGCGGACATGTCTGGTGGAATTCCTGGATTTTGGTTTTGATTCTGCTTAGGGCTTTTTATACTGCTATGCTCTAAAAGTCGACGGTCGTAAGGCTGGGCCACGGTGCAAAGATGGTCTTTTCACGGTACTTCGACGGTGTACTATTGTTGAATTGAGGCTTACCTGGAATCCTGATTATGCCTTCGACTCTGTGACTCTCTGAGATTTGCTTCAAGCACAGATTATGGATGGTACAGGTGTGTAGATGTTGTCAAGTGGAATTGAATTTGTGAAGTTGAGAAATCCCAAGGTGGGTGCTTGTGTGAATTTGGGGATGGGGTGGTTTTCCTGGCAAGGGGTGCCAAGGCAGTGCAAGTACTGGACTACAGCTAGCTTGTGAGTTTCGTGTTGGTTCGAGATGTGCCACTTGAAATGATCGACGACACGATTTCTGGTGATATTGAGCAGTTCGATAAAGTGCTTCGGGTGCGCCTGAACCGTTTCATTTATCTTAATTTCAAGGTCTTGTGAGTGGAACGAGAACTGTGAATGTTATTTTATCAAATGGGCCTTTCAATGTTTATGTGCAAGGTTTCCAGCTTCGTCAAACGAACAATAGTCAGCCTCGCACTCGTTTCAGGCATGGGCTTCCCGAACATATTGCGGCTGTGTGCAGTAGAGGAGAGGGATAGGATGTGTATATTTACAGAGGGTGATGTTCCACGTCTGACACATCCGGATGAATGTCGTGCTTCCTTGGCTTCGGTGGAGGTGGCCCCTGTACCCAAAGATATGGCACAGAGTTAATGTGAATAGTGTTACGATATATCGTATCGTGTTATTTCGTCGCATAAAGGCACGGCGATTTAATAGTAATACATTCATTATTACAGGAGGAACAAGGTTAATGACCATGCCGGTCGTTAACGGTCAGCACGATGTGCCTCGTCCGGTGGCGGAATTTGTTAGCCAATCAGAAGCACCGGGCGAGGTAATGAGGGCTCATCGGAGCAGGTGGAGAGACAGACATCTACTCCCCTCCAGTCAGACAACATGCTGTCGTCGCTTTTGGATGCGTGACCAACTGACCCATCTGTTAGTGTGCTCCACCGTCACGACGGAAGAGGACCGACCCATCGTTAGTGTGCTCCACCGTCACGAAGGAAGAGGACCTCGTTGCGTGGTCCTAGTATCTCTCTCTCAATATATATATATAACCGTACTTATGTACAATGCCTCCCTATATATATAGACATGTTATATAGTGTATATAATGTACACTCTTGTGTTTGCTATATAACTGAATATATCCATGATGAAGCTTTTAGATAAACTTATTTATTGTCCTTTGTCAGACCTCAGCACAAAGTGTGTCGCACCTGACAATAGGTCCGGCTGAGGCTGACACCTGATCAAATTAATATACCCCGTTATATTACTAAGGAAAACACTCGGAACAAACTTATTTTAAATGTGTTGGGTGGTCAACAGCTCGATCCCAACAATACCCCAAACCCATACCAAACTCTGGGTGTGGGAAGTCCTCGTCACGCCCAATATTTCGTCTACTGGTTTGATGGATGGGGATGTGGAGGCATGGTAGGATATTTTGGTCTCTGATGGGAAAAAGATGGATCCTTTGCCTGTTAGGGTTGGTGGTCCCGCTATTAAACCGGTCACTGCTTGGGCGTTCGGCCCTGCGAACGCAGTTAAGGTGGTGTGCCTTACAGATAAGGTGCACGCTGATAATTTGGGTGGTAAAAGCTAGTGCAGTAGTGAGGTATTTCCTGTGGAGAAAAGTGTTCGTGTGGTGGAAACGGAGGTCCACGCTGAGGTGCGTAGAGGTGTCATGCTGGAGTCCTGCCAACCCAAGAGGCTGTGCTGGACGGAGGTGTTGAGGAGACTGGTGTTGCCCTGGTATTGGGTTTGGAGTGTGGGATGGGGGGCGTCCATCGCCCGGTGCAAGAAACCCGAGTCCTCCTGTGATACATGGACCGGGCGATTGTGGAGACGTCCCTCAGCTCAGTGTAGGGAAGTGGAGTGTAGTGACGGGGAAGATGTGTGGTGCCACTGAAGAAGCGTTGACGTTGACGCTCCGAAACGGTTCGGTGAGCCGTTCAAAGGTGAAGCTCAAACATTTAAGGCTAGTGCGTGGCCCCCCAGACGATTTCTCACTCTTTCTGGTGATGAGCAGTTCCACCGTGACATTACCATAGTGTGGTACTGGGTTATGTGTGAGGTTATGTCCAGTGTGATAGTTTGGGTTCTTTGTGTTTTATAGTTATATCAATGTCGTGTGTATTTGTTTTGTGAGTTTTGTGTATACTAACGTGTACCTCATGTATGGCAAAGAGGCGTTTGAGTCTCTTTTTCGTTGTTGATTTGCCTTGAACATTGCTTAATTTACAGCAGTGTCGTGGATGCCATATTCACATGATGTATGGACATTGTTTTCTGTTTTATTATGTACTATGTTTATATTTACTATGCCCTCGCCCCAACACTCTTCAGCATGGTATTCTCGGTCATGCTCACTGATGCTTTCGGTGATTGCCAGGATGGAATACCCATCAGATACAGGACTGACGGTGAGCTGTTCAACCTTAGGCGTCTACAGGCCGTCACCAAGGGGGGGGGGGGACGGAAACTCTCACGAGAGACTTCCTGTTCGCTGATGACTGCGCCTTCAACGTCAGGACATAGCAAATGATGGAGCACGAAATGGACTGCTTCTCACAAACCAGCGACAACTTCGGTCTCATCACCAGCACCAAAAAGACTGAAGTTGTGTACCAACCCGCACCTGGAGTACCCTACCTGGACCCCACACATTACTGTCAAGGGGCAGAGCCTGCAGGCAGTCAACAGCTTCACCAATCTTGGCACCATACTCTCAAGTGCTGTGAACATAGACGCAGAAGTTAACAACAGGATCGCCAAGATCTGTTGTTCTTTGGAAGATTCTGCGAGAATGTCTGGTAGCAGAGGGCCTCAACCTCTCCACTCTCCAGTACCGAGCAGTGGTACTCACCGCCCTTCTCTATACCAGCGAGGCCTGGAATGTCTACAACAGACACGCCAAACAGATAAATCATTTTCACTTGAGCTGTTTCCGCAGACGCCTCTGCATCAGGTGGCTGGACAAAGGGCTGGTATTTCTAGTGTCTACACCTTCCTACAGGAAACTCAGGCCAAATGGGTAGGCCACGTTGTCAGAATGCCTGGCATCTGATTGTCTAAACAGCTGCTGTATGGACAATTATGCCAGGGCTTGCGTTCTATTGGAGTCAGAAGAAACGATTCAAGGACTGCCTCAAGGTGACCCTCAAAGACCTGAACATCAACGCAAATACTTGGGAATCACTTGCACAGGACCGTCCACCTCTGCAGTTTGGTACGGTTTCCAGACCAATATTTCCCTTATTCCAGCAGTAAAAGTCGTATCACCCTAATGACTAATCTGTACATACTCTGATTCCCAGGAAAAATATGATACATTTAAAGGATAGTCTGAGTTGTCGGTTGGTGATATATTACGGATTTTATTTTGGTTCTGAATGTGGCTGAGGCCTTTCTACCGGTACAAGAATGGCAACGGGAGGAGAGCTTGCCGCCAGGAAAACCAAGGACGCATTTCATGGTGGGAGCAGCTAGTGATTGGTCAGTGCAGGGTGTGTGGCAGGGTTGACCAATGGGGGCAGCGCCCCAGGGCATGACGTTAGCAGCTCGGCGGGCGCAAGCAGCTGAGTACGGCAAGGAGCTCAAAGCTCCACCTGCCACGACCACAAGTGGAAATGAGCTCGTGAACTCTCCAGTTTGAGCGGCCAGGGAACCTCAAACAGTGGATTATTCAGCATTAGTTATTACTCTGACGTTGACGAAGACTTGTCAACTCCAGGGGTGTGTAAGAAGCACAGGGAGTGGTGCTTCACCACAGGGAGTGGTGCTTCACCACAGGGAGTGGTGCTTCACCACAGGAAGTGGTGCTTCACCACAGGGAGTGGTGCTTCACCACAGGGAGTGGTGCTTCACCACAGAGTGGTGCTTCACCACAGAGTGGTGCTTCACCACAGGGAGTGGTGCTTCACCACAGGGAGTGGTGCTTCACCACAGGGAGTGGTGCTTCACCACAGAGTGGTGCTTCACCACAGGGAGTGGTGCTTCACCACAGGGAGTGGTGCTTCACCACAGGGAGTGGTGCTTCACCACAGAGTGGTGCTTCACCACAGAGTGGTGCTTCACCATAGGGAGTGGTGCTTCACCATAGGGAGTGGTGCTTCACCATAGGGAGTGGTGCTTCACCACAGGGAGTGGTGCTTCACCACAGGGAGTGGTGCTTCACCACAGAGTGGTGCTTCACCACAGGGAGTGGTGCTTCACCACAGAGTGGTGCTTCACCACAGAGTGGTGCTTCACCATAGGGAGTGGTGCTTCACCTCAGGGAGTGGTGCTTCACCACAGGGAGTGGTGCTTCACCACAGGGAGTGGTGCTTCACCACAGGGAGTGGTGCTTCACCACAGGGAGTGGTGCTTCACCACAGGGAGTGGTGCTTCACCACAGGGAGTGGTGCTTCACCACAGGGAGTGGTGCTTCACCACAGGGAGTGGTGCTTCACCACAGGGAGTGGTGCTTCACCACAGGGAGTGGTGCTTCACCACAGGGAGTGGTGCTTCACCACAGGGAGTGGTGCTTCACCACAGGGAGTGGTGCTTCACCACAGGGAGTGGTGCTTCACCACAGGGAGTGGTGCTTCACCACAGAGTGGTGCTTCACCACAGAGTGGTGCTTCACCACAGAGTGGTGCTTCACCACAGAGTGGTGCTTCACCACAGAGTGGTGCTTCACCATAGGGAGTGGTGCTTCACCACAGGGAGTGGTGCTTCACCATAGGGATTTGTGCTTCACCACAGGGAGTGGTGCTTCACCACAGGGAGTGGTGCTTCACCACAGGGAGTGGTGCTTCACCACAGGGAGTGGTGCTTCACCACAGGGAGTGGTGCTTCACCACAGGGAGTGGTGCTTCACCACAGGGAGTGGTGCTTCACCACAGGGAGTGGTGCTTCACCACAGGGAGTGGTGCTTCACCACAGGGAGTGGTGCTTCGCCACAGGGAGTGGTGCTTCGCCACAGGGAGTGGTGCTTCACCACAGGGAGTGGTGCTTCACCACAGGGAGTGGTGCTTCACCACAGGGAGTGGTGCTTCACCACAGGGAGTGGTGCTTCACCACAGGGAGTGGTGCTTCACCACAGGGAGTGGTGCTTCACCACAGGGAGTGGTGCTTCACCACAGGGAGTGGTGCTTCACCACAGGGAGTGGTGCTTCACCACAGAGTGGTGCTTCACCACAGAGTGGTGCTTCACCATAGGGAGTGGTGCTTCACCACAGGGAGTGGTGCTTCACCACAGGGAGTGGTGCTTCACCATAGGGAGTGGTGCTTCACCACAGGGAGTGGTGCTTCACCACAGAGTGGTGCTTCACCACAGAGTGGTGCTTCACCATAGGGAGTGGTGCTTCACCACAGAGTGGTGCTTCACCACAGAGTGGTGCTTCACCATAGGGAGTGGTGCTTCACCACAGGGAGTGGTGCTTCACCACAGGGAGTGGTGCTTCACCACAGGGAGTGGTGCTTCACCACAGGGAGTGGTGCTTCACCACAGGGAGTGGTGCTTCACCACAGGGAGTGGTGCTTCACCACAGGGAGTGGTGCTTCACCACAGAGTGGTGCTTCACCATAGGGAGTGGTGCTTCACCATAGGGAGTGGTGCTTCACCATAGGGAGTGGTGCTTCACCATAGGGAGTGGTGCTTCACCACAGGGAGTGGTGCTTCACCACAGGGAGTGGTGCTTCACCATAGGGAGTGGTGCTTCACCACAGGGAGTGGTGCTTCACCACAGAGTGGTGCTTCACCATAGGGAGTGGTGCTTCACCATAGGGAGTGGTGCTTCACCACAGAGTGGTGCTTCACCATAGCGAGTGGTGCTTCACCATAGGGAGTGGTGCTTCACCACAGGGAGTAGTGATTCACCACAGGGAGTTGAGGTTCACAACAAATAGTGTACTTTATTCTGTGGGAAAGGAAAGTGAAACAGTAGCAGTATAAGAATGAACAAGTGTTCATTCTTCACACTGTCCCCAGCCCAGTATGAACAACAAGTGTTCATTCTTTACACAGCGCTGGGGACACCAGGGATTTAATTGTTTCATCTCGTCTTGCAACATCAAAATCGCGATGTAATAAATGCGGTCATCAGCATCACTTTTTAAAGAAATCTCACCGGTTGAATTTAGTACTATTTAACTTTCTTCAGTAATTGTGATGCTGTCAGAAGGAACATGAAGACAAATAAACTGACAGGAGACAACGGGAAAAACAGTAACGCGTATTTGGAAATCCGTGGAAGTGATTTAAGAGTCCTATTTTCTCGCCTTAGAATCTAAATAATTTTCGCATGGGGGGAAATAATTAATATTTAAATAGCTAATCATATGCTAATATAACTAATTTATTGTCGAAATCGCTTGTATGTAACTCGGAAAAGATATGCCAAGCAGGTTAGTTACATCTTAACACCTCAACTACCAATCTCGTTAGCATTAAACTATCCTTACCTGCCGATAGTGTCTTCCTGCCGGGGCGGGTATCGGCTCTTGACCACCTGGTTGAGGTTACAGAAGGTGACGAATGGGAAGCCGACCTTGGAGACGGGGAAGGCCGTAGTGTCGATGGTGGTGAGGGTGGGCGACGTCTCGTACTCGGTAATGCCGCTCAGGATGTAGTAGCAGCAGGCCATGAACGACATCAGCCAGCACACGAACCAGAACCATCTTTAGCAGATCAAATCTGTATCCATCTATATTATATACATTTGAATCCATCTGTAATTCTAAATCATAGAAATATATATAAATTCATTTATAGTTATTTGTATCTTTGCCATCTGTATCCATCTGTATCTAGCTCACAAGGTGAGCAAACTCGCTTATTGTAAGAGCCACAAATGATAGAGCTCAGGTGTTTGAGAGTCGCAGACATGAACAAAATTTACACTTACTTTTTTAATGTTACATACACATTTTGTTACAAACATTTTATATAAAAAAGTGTATGTTAAATGCAATAATATTTATACATCCATACAGATTTTAAGTGTTAAATTGTATTAGTTTCAGTAATCACAAATACACAAATATGCAAAAAAAAAAGTAAACCAAAATTTGTTAGATATTTTAATCAGATTTACACATTACAAAATTAGTCTTATTATAATTATATTTTTTATGACAACAATTTCAATGCTACAAATATCAGGCTATTATAGACGCTATATATTGCTATTAATGGTCTTCCAAGTCTCCATCTTGGCTGTAAGTCGTTTAAAATCCGGCTGGTGTGTTGTCAGAGCCGTACGAAGTAGCAGTCAAGTATTGTTTTGCAAGAATTGCACGAGGCTTCCACTTCACAAACTTCATTACAGGCTTTCACAATTACATTCTTCTCAATTATGTTATATTACAATTACAATTACTTTTCACATTACAGTGATTCACAACAGTATGTTGTGAAAATTGAAATGGGTCGCACACCAGCTTTCATTAGTTCAGGATATATCGGGTCTCAATTATACTGAACTTCTTTCCCTAGACAGAGTAATAAAGATTGAGCCACCCTAAAGGTGACACGGGCATGAATAGCCCGTAAACTAGGTCTTCCTTCCTTCCTTCCCTTGGTATCAGAACTCTTGATAAAGCCGCATGTTTATTGCTTGGAATTCTGGTATAAATTTCTAGAATATTTGAATTCTCTAGAATTCTTCACGAGCCGCATATTGAAGTTCAAAGAACCGCATGTTACACCCGATCCCAGGTTTGGCCACCCCTGAATTATCAGTCATCTTTATTCATCTACATCATAGTCATTTTTATCCATCTATATCACAGTCATCTTTATCCATCTATATAATAGTCATTTGTATCCATCTATATCATAGGCATCTTATTCTTCAGCTATATCTTACTCTTGTTAGGCCCCATTTAAATTATGCAGTTCAGTTTTGGTCGTCATACTATAGAATTGACATAAATTCACTTTAACGCATCCACGGTAGGATGACAAGTGTCAGCAGCTCACAACGGATATAATTAAGTGTCCTAGAATCTATCAAGTTTCTTCATAACACCATAATGGCAAACCAGCCTATCAAGCTACATGTGTTTTGTGACGCCTCAGGAAAGACTTATGGCGATGTAGTATATTTAGTAACAAATGAACAGGCAAGTCTGCTCACATCTAAAGCTAGGGGTGGTACCGTTGAAGAAGCGGTCATTGCCAAAACTAGAATTAGCCGCCCTACTGTTAGGAGTAAAACTAGCTCAATATCTGACCAAAACCGTAAGTAATATCAAATTGAAGAAACAGTGGTATGCTCAGACAGTGAGGCAGAACTACAGTAAGTGAGAAATGGCAATAGCAAAACTCCTTACATGAGTAATTGTGTCAAGTAAATTAGAGAGTGGTCGGCTGGGTTCAAACTAAGATATGTACCCACCAAAGAGAATCCAGCTGACTACCTCTCCAGAGGCTTGACTTTAAGGCAATTAGCTAAAATCGAGATGTGGTTTAATGGACCTCAGTGGCTAGTTAGTGATCAGTGACCTAAACAAAAACCACAAGTCAATGTGACCAATATCACTGCTCCCCCAGGGAAACCTGAACCCCTCCCCCCAGACTTTGGTAATTGATCCTAATCAGTACTGTTATCTCCACAAATTGTTAGGTGTCATGCAAAGGGTATTTGATTTCCTGAATAAAATAAGAATCAAATATCAATTCCCTAATGCACAAAAAGGTCTCTAGACTGTAAAGTCCATATTAAATTCCTGTGTAGTCTGCAGTCGGTACGACGCTCGGCTGTGTCCTTGTCCAGGATCTCCACCACTCCCTAGGGAACAAGTTGTCCACCTTCGTCATTTTGAGACTACTGGTGTAGACTCCACATGAGCCATAACATTAACCAGCACTAAAGATAAAGTTCCTGTGAAAGCTTACATCTGCCTATTCACCTGTGCCACAACATGGGATGTACACCTGGAAGTGACTCACGACATGAGTGCAGAGTGATTAATCCAGGCCTTTCGCAGGTTTGCTGCCCATCGATCATGATCCTACAGGATCAGTAGGATCTTGCTGCTCCTACCTATTGTCTTGATGATCTCAGATAAAGAGTCCAACTTGGTGACAGAGGAAGCATGCCTGAGGGAGGTCTGAAATCACCCAGTGGTATGCACCACCCTAAATCAACGGTAGTGCCATTGGAAGTTTATACCCCTCCAGAGCACCGTGGAACAGAGTCTTTTACAAGTGGATGGTGGGTAAAGTGAAATACTGTCTAAGGAAAACTCTCCACCACCAAAAAATTGATTTACAGGAGCTTCACATCGTTGTCACATAAATGGAATTTCGGGTCAGTAACAAACCACTGATCTACCTCTTTGACGATCACTCGCCACATGAGCTATTAAGTCCATCTCACCTGATGTATGGAGGACTTCTTAACCTCTTGCATTCCTCAGGATGAGGAACCAGGAGATCCTTCAGATGTCTGAGAGAGTGACTTGGTTCAGAGCTACAAACATCTGTCAAGAGTAATAAGTCAGTGGAATGACATTTGGACTTGAGAATATCTAACTGCTCTGAGGGAGTATCACTATGGAGGCAAACAACCCCTATAATGAAATTCATTTAAAACCTGATGATGTTGTTCTGGTGGACAGTGCGGTCCACATTCAGAGTGGCCTCTGGGCCGTATAGTTTCTGTCCATCCAGAGAGCCAGGGTATCTTGAGGATAGTGAAAGGTAAGTGCAGAGTATTGTAGTGTGGGTTGTGTTGTTGTTGTTGATCCTTCTTTCTGGACAACCCAACCCACAACTCGGTAGAGTGCTTATACTTTACCAGGAGTAAAGGTACACTGGGCGCTTCTGGCTCTTGGAGAGGGGCTCAATGTCACACGTTTATGGGATGCGGCTCCAACACTTAGCCTCCTTGTCACGTGCACACACCCACTCGAGCCGCTGTGACTCCCCACTCTCTCCTTATGTGATAAGATCTCCTCAATCCCCTTTGACTTATGAGTTTTCCGTCCTACCCTGTCCACAGTGGTGGTTCTTGGTTCTTCCTCTCTCTCTCTCTCCTTCTTTACTACTTCCCAGGAAGCCTCACTAGGACAAGGGCAAACACCAGCAAATTTGAATACATTTACTGGACCAAGCACATACACAATACATACACACATATAATAATAATAATGAATCCTACACTCTATACTATTTCAGTCAGGTTGCACTCCAACACCATCAGAACTCTATCATCTGCTTATCAAGTGGTATCCTATCTCCTGATCCACCACCTAATACTACCAACCTCCTCAAGTAGATCAAGTCTTATAACGCATAACACAATGTTGCACTATCAGCAAGAGAATATATATATATATATATATATATATATATATATATTTATATATTATATATATATATATATATATATATATATATATATATATATATATAAGCACATACACACATGAACCACAAGAGAAGATTAACAATCTTTAGACAACACCCACCAGTGGGACTCGAACCCAGAAATATATATATATATATATATATATATATATATATATATATATATATATATATATATATATATATATATATATATATATATATCATATATATATACATCAACCTCTCTGCCGGCACAGCAGGAGCCGCGGCGACACACAGAGAAAGAGACAAGTCAGCCAAGTACAGGCAATTAGATCATCGGTACAACTTCGTTCCAATAGGGTCTGAGACCCTAGCCCATGTGGAGAGAGTGCAAGAAGGTTTCTAAAGGATCTTGGTTCCAAGTTCATTGACACCACAAGAGACCCTAGAGCGGCAAGTTTTTTCTTTCAGCGCCTCAGTGTCGCGATCCAGAGGGGTAATGCTCGCTGCATCCTCGGTTCCTGCCCAACGTCGGAGGAGTTCGAGGAAATCTACAGCCTCTAGGAAGCGAACTATTTTTGTGTCCTCTAATGTTCATTTTTTGTATACAATCAGATATGTAACTGTATAACCTTGCTTATAAAGTGTACACCATAAAAAAGGGGGTGGTAGGAGAAGTGAACACTCTTATGTATTCAGAGTTAAATGGCAAGCTTTTCCCTGAATGCTCTGTTCCCTTCTCTGAGGCTGTGGGTCCCTATAATTGCACCAGAGGTGGTACCCCCTATATATATATATATATATATATATATATATATATATAATATATATATATATATATATATATATATATATATATATAAACATGTACAAGGAAAATCAGCGTATGAATGCAATAACATAAATATAATTATATATGATGTTCCTTGATATATAACAATGATCAATCGATCACCCTATCAGTCCTAGAACACATACATCTGTAGTAATCCAGCCTAAAACTGTAACTCTATACTTCAGTATAAACACTCCTCGGCACAAAATGGCAAACAGTCACTCACCGTTCACTGCGTCTTGCACGCTAATGATAACCAAACACTCTATCACTCCCTACAAGTAATCATTTAGAACTTCCCTTCCACATCTGGAAGTTCACTACCTGATCTCTTCAGGTTCCTCCGGGTTTATCTACCAGGATCCTCTGCAGCTCCTCCAGGCTGCTACACCATGAAGTTTTCCTTGGGCAACTATGGTGCTTCGCCGCTTCTACTAGGGTCCTCCACAGCTCTCTTGGCTGCTACACCATGAAGTTTCCTCGAGCAACTATGGTGCTTCACCACCTCTACAGAAGCACGTGACACTCCTCTTCACTGCTTCTCCTCACAGCTCGTGGTCCTTCTCTCCACTACCTTGGAGTCTCATCAACTACTCCCTCTGTGCTGGCTTCGAAGTTCTCAGCAACTTCTTCCCCAAAGACAAACCTGCAACTCATTGACACTCCAATAAAAACGTTTCCCCTTAAACACAGAAACAAAAATAACCACACAATATGTTGGCCTCCAACATCCATCTACTCTCTACATACTGTGAGAGTGGACTCCCCCGTTTGGGCTGGTCCATGCTCCGCCTTCTTCTTCTTCTTCTTGATAGTAGGTGCAGTTTGCATGAAGGGTTTGTCCTCCCGATGACTGCACCAGTACAGATGTTGGTAGAGGCGTTTATGTTGAAGATGATAAGAGTTTCAAAAGTTCTTGTTGCGTTGTGCTGTAGACAGAGGAGCGGCGACTAAAACAGAGGTGTGTTAGAGGGAGACTTGCCGCACCGTAGGGCGGTATGTTGTGTTTATGGGGTCAGCTGATCCTTGGTACTGCGACGAGGCGGTTGTTTTCTGTGTTTAGCTGTTGGTGGCGCCAGGTATAAACGTGGCGCGGGTCAGATGTGGCCCAATTTGTTGGTCGATTGGAGATATTTAGCCAGTGCTTTGACTATTTGGTATTTTTCTTGTAACGAGTGGTCACCGCCTCCTAATATATGCTCGATGGTAAATGGTATTTTAAGTGAGATAAGTACTTGTTTGAAATTTACTCTGGCATTATAATGTCGGAAGCAGTGAAGGAGATAGTGTTCGATTGTTTCAGGCACCTGACAGTGGATGCAGAGTTCGTTGATGTCTGTTCTGTACTTAGAGCTGTGTGCTGCTAGTTTGGTGTGTCTCAGCCTTAATCTGGTCATCGCTATATCAATTTCTCTGTTTTTATATTTGACATGTTTCCAAGTTTCCCAATTCTTTTTAATGGACCCATAGTACAAAGGTGAGCATGACGTTTTCCATTTCGTCGCAAAATCTTGGGTGATGGTATTTTTGAAGGCTCCTTTACGTGCAACATGGGGGAATTGGATGACGGGTAATGTGAGGTGTGTTGTGCATTGCTTTGGCTAGTTGATCTACTAGTTCATTATGGAGAATACAACAATGCGCTGGGACCCATTGGATAGAGGTATCATAACCGTTCAATCGATGTTCATGAAGAAGTTGAAGACATGGGTAAACAAACTCCTTGCATGTTTTTGAAGAGTGCGTAATTGCTTGAATCGCGCAGATTGTATATGTCCCGATTGGTAATGTTGTGATTATTTGGAGAGCTTGATATAAGGCATATAATTCAGCTGTGAAAACAGATAGTTGGTTTGGTAACCGCCATCCCTGCTTGAGATGGTATTCTGGTATCCATACAGCGCTAGTGACCGAGGGTACGTTGTTCATGATGATGCGAGATCCATCTGTATAAATCGCTGTGGTATTTGGGTAGCAATTTTTCATTGTTGAGAGAAAGACTGAGGCTATGGCTGAGTTTGGTGCAGACTTTGGAATGTTGTCTTCGAGTTGTACTGCTGTATTAGGAGTTGATTAAAGCCAAGGTGGAATAGAGGGACCAGTAAGTTGTGTTTCCGAGTTTTGGAGTATAGAGAGGTCTATATTGAGGTTATTTGTAGCCCGTGTGAGGAAAGGTTGTGAGTGATTGGTTGGGAAGCGGGGGTTATGTGGGTTAACTGTTGGGTTAATTTTTGATCTGTATGGGTGTGTCTGGTGAGCAGTGACAGATAGTTGGCACACATTATACTCACTCTGGGAGGGTCCTCCGCCGTCAGGAGCTGGGCTCCCTCAGTCACCTGCCAGCGCTCAGAGGAGATGGACGTCGCTCCGTCCTCCAGGACGTTCCTCACTCTCCACTCTCTTATTTTAGGCCTTCTGCCTTACCATAACTTATCAATAAACATTAGCTACTGTCGCTGGGCACACGACCAACTACAAGTAATCACTATAAACTGGCTTAAATCGTGCTTACCACAGATTGTCTAGTCGATGGCGCTCCTCCCTCTGACGGAGTCTGGTCAAGGCACTCCCACGGCCCACGATAATGTCTCTGGGCGGCTTAATAAACATTCCTCGCCGTCCAGGACTTGAGACCACAACGTTCCCAGCTCGATTCCACAGCTGGAACGTCTGCACACTTCTCCTCTCTTGGAGATATATCACTAGGGGTTCCTTTCTGACGGGAGCTCAAACCGAGCACAGCTTCCCCCTGCGATGTTTGGCACTCAAGTGAGGACAAAGACCTCCAGAAGCGAGCCTCATGCCTCCAGCAAATTATCCACATCTCCTAACCAGTCATTTATCTATTTTCTTATTTGCTGCCCATAATCTCAAATTGTTTATCGAATCCAACCAACTATTTTACATCTGTATCTTCACCTCTATATTTCCTGGACCTTCTAATCAGGTCAGGCTTGCTGAATAACTCTCAAGGGGGAGACTCGTTTCTCCTGCAGGCTGAGATCATAACAAGAGGCACCACTAGCCTCAAGACACTAGAGAAATTGGTTCCTTTGGAACGTCTTTTTATATATTAACTATATACATGCCTCACCTCTGACAGGAAAAAACATGTTCTTTTTTTAAACAGCACCATCTGTTGGACGTAAGAGCAATACACGCTGTAATCTCCGAAAGTTCTTCACCGATTGCTTTGAAATTTTGACACAACGTTGCATTCGAATAGGTGCATCTTTTTACATGCCTACTATAAAGATGCCACCATTATGACAGGTAAAAAAATGCCTTTTTGAAAAACAGCGCCATCTGTTGCACACAATAGCAACATGCACGTTATACTAAATATGTCACAAATTTCACTTCAAGGTTTCCGATTGCATTGATAAATTTTATTTTCATAGATTTCGATTTATTTTATTTTTTATTTAATTATTTTGTGTGACATTGTGTTCGAATTGAGCTGTGTTGTTTACCATACCATTCAGTTTGTAAGTATAAGTATAGATGCCACACCTGTGACAGGTAAAACTATGCTTTTCTTGAAATACAGCACCATCTGTTGCATGTAAGATCAACACACATGCTATACTAAATGTTACAATTCCATTTCAATGTTTCTGATTGCATTGATAAATTGAATTTTCATAGATTTTGTTTTATTTTCATTTTGATTCAATTATTTTGTGTGAATTGTGTTGGAATTGAGCTGTGTTGTTTACCATACCGTTCATTTCGTGAGTATAGTTTATTTTTTTACTTTTTCATATTTTCATTTCATTTTTTAACTGTTTTTCTTATATTTCAGTGATGGGAACATCAAATCACTTGATGTTCCCAAATTTCTGATGTGAACATCAGACCATTTGGGAAGGCAACGGACTTGGGAGTAGGGAATGGTGGGGATGATGAGGGGACGGAAGTGAGAGATGGTGGGGAGGATGAGGGGACGGAAGTGAGAGATGGTGGGGAGGATGAGGGGACGGAAGTGAGAGATGGTGGGGAGGACGAGGGGACGGAAGTGAGAGATGGTGCGTAGGACTAGGGGATAAGGGAGGGGGGTAATGGTGGGGAAGGACGAAGGGACAGGGGAGTTTGGGATGGTGGGACGAGGGGATGGGAGAATAGAGAATGGCAGGGAGGACAAAGGCACAGGGGAGTGGGGCATGGTGGGGAGGAAGAGAGTATGGTGGAGTGGGAAATGATGGGGAGGACGAGGGGACGGTGGAGTGGGGAATGGTTGGGAGGCCGAGAAGAGGGTGAGGGGGGATTGGTGGGGCGGACTGGGGGACAGGGAAGGTTGCTGTAGCTCAGCAACGCATGAGCCACAGCAACGTGTGGTCGGGTACTGCTAGTATTAAATAAAAGTGTTACCCATGACTGGATATAATTAAAAAGTAAATATAAGCAGTCTCCTCCCCAAAGTCGATAAAGACAAAATTAGAACCGTTCCAGAGGATGCGTTCCTGGAGCAGGGGAAAAGGGGAGACGTCATTAGAGAAACAAGTTTGCCCCAACCAGTGAACACATACACAAACTCAAAGAGGAACTTCTCGTGAGTCTCGCTACAAAGAAGCAGAGTCTCTGATCAACAGACGAGCACGATAGCATTGGGAAGTATTCTATATCCGGTTAACAAAACTAGTATATGTCATAGTGCCAATTGTGTGTATATTGAGTGTTAATTGCTTAGGATGCGGGGCGAGCCACCCGGAACGGGTAAGCTTTGTTTTACTCATTCATAATATCCTTTCCTTGTTAAATGCTGCACATATTAGTTGCAGTTTACAACTCTGTAATAATTTGGCAGGTGAAGTCCAAGGGGAAGGAGAAATTTCAACATTTTATCCTGGTGCAACATTAGGCATCCCAAGTCGCCATTAAAGCCTAACTCATTAGTTTCAGCTTACGTGACGGAGGCGCGTCATTGCCCATTACCAGGCAACATTCAACATAACAGCTAAGCTGTTCCACATTCTAATTAATCGTTGTACACTAGCCATTACTAACAAAATTGAACCAATCAATTAATTTCGATTAGGATATTATTAAATATTCCCCCAGGTTGTGAAGGGAATTTTCTAGCTATATAGAAAATTAAACCTATAGAATCATACAGTCTGCTTAAATTAGAGATAAATTCTTAAGAAATCAATTAAAAATAAATTTATAAACTAAATAATTAAATAAAACATGAAATTAATAAATAAATTCCTGCTGGGAGATTTTCCCCACAAACTGTATCCATTTATTTCATAGCCATCTGCATTCAACTATATTATAGCCATCTGTATCCAACTGTATCATAGCCATCTGTGTCCAACTATATCATAGACATTTGTATCCAATTATAGCATAGCTATCTGTATCCAACTATATATGTATTCAACTATATCAAAGATATCTAAACCCATCTAAATCATAGACATCTGTATCTACCTATATCATAGCCATCTGTATCCAACTATATCATAGCCATCTGTATCCAACCATATCATAGTCATCTGTATCCAACTATATATGTATTCAACTACATCATAGATATCTAAATCCATCTATATCATAGACATCTGTATCTACCTATATCATAGACATCTGTATCTACCTATATCATAGACATCTGTATCTACCTATATCAAAGCATCTGTATCCATCTACTGTATATCATAACCATCTGTACCCAAGCATATCATACACATCTGTATCCAACTATATCATAGCCATTTGTATCCAACCATATCATAGACATCTGTATCCAACTATATCATAGCCATCTGTATCCAACTATATCATAGACATCTGTATCCAACCATATTATAGCCATCTGTATCCAACTATATCATTGACATCTGTTTCCAACCATCTTATAGCCATCTGTATCCAACTATATCATAGCCATCTGTATCCAACCATATCCTAGCCATCTGTATCCAACTATATCATAGCCATCTGTATCCAACTATATCATAGACATCTGTATCCAACCATATCATAGCCATCTGTATCCAACTATATCATAGACATCTGTATCCAACCATATCATAGACATCTATATCCAACTATATCATAGCCATCTGTATCCAACTATATCATAGCCGTCTGTATCCAACTATATCATAGCCGTCTGTATCCAACTATATCTGTATTCAACTGTGTAATCGTGTATGCACACCATAGCCCTTTCCCCTTCCCCCTTTCCCCTTCCCCCTTCCCCTTTCTCCTTCCCCTTCCCTTCTCTCACTTGCCTTCCCTCCCTTGGGCCATCCCTGTCTTTTGTCACGGGTCTAACCCTCGGGGTCATAAACAGCTTGAAGCCACTTGCTCCGCTCGCCCTCCTGTCCAGTGACGAATTGAAAACAGTACCCCAAGGCCAATAAACTTGTGATCTCAAGTTACACGTGGGTGCCCAGCCAGCAGTCCCTCAGGAAAGTCGTTGGTGCCTTCTCAGTTTTTGGAGTTTTCTGTCAAGAGGAATTGACCCTTATGGTCAAGCCTGATCCGAATTGGTTAAAGACATGTAGGCCTGGAGAGGCGGGGCCTCACAGGGTAGTGCCTGCCCATGCCATTGGCCCGGTTTCTAGATCACCTAGTTATGTTTAAATCCATTGGCCATAGGCTTGGGATAGGCGGAGTTAATTTGGGCCTAGGAACTAGGGGTGGAGCCTGTTCCACTGGTAAGCGTTTTTAATAAAGAAGAGTTAGTGTGTCTTGGGACTTCAACTGGGGTACAGGTCAATTGATCTGCGGGCAGCCAATCAACATCCTTTGGCAAGCTGCAGTATTGAAGGTAATTGTTCCAAGTGAGTTTTTGTAACATTGGTATTACATACCATTGCCTCATAGGTACTTAGAGTAGGCTATGTTTCAATTTTGATTTAAATATATGGGTTCAAATAATAAAATAATATAAAGGTAATTGTGTTTAGTTATCTGTTCCTTTTGATTAATGACTGTGTTATTCATTCTTGTGATTTTCATTTGCTGTGCTAGAAATTCCCCTGTGTTCTCCATCTTATGAATAGTAAAGTCGCTCTAGAATCTCCCGTTCAGTTCAGTAAGACTACAGTATTAATCCATTAAGATTCATTCTTGCCCTTTTGAGTTCCCCGATTATTGAGTCTCTTCCTTCCTGGGGACCAATAATTATCGACACATTCATTTATGTTGGGAAGGTGGTGGCAGTGTTTTAATGTTTTTTGTTATATAATGTGGGAGTATGTCTCCCAAGATCCTCCCACAGCTGACTTGAATGGCTCATTGCAGTGCACAGATCTTCGTGCACAAAGCCTATTTCCCTTAATCCTGGATAGTTTTCTGGCATGTTGGGTATCTCCAGAATGTCCACTTAACCAGGAACACTTTTATGATACGTAGGCCGCCTTATGTCCAGGCAGGAAGTAGATACAGGAAGTTAAGCATACTGTCCACCAAGGGTCA